>OENM01000216.1:343-11928 GCA_900239745.1 Rotaria magnacalcarata
TATTGTAGTTACGTAGTTACTAGTAAAGTAAAGGTAAGGTACCACCCCTAAATGTAAGCTACTTTGTCATTTTTGATTCGGAATATAATATTTGCGATAGTAAGACTCCTTGTTGTAATTTTAATTCGCAGGAAATCAAATTATTTTAATTGAAAAAAAAACAGTATTTATATGATAACTTTTGTAATGCATGATTCATGAGATGTTCATTTGTAGCATTTGTTCAAGCGTATTAAACTCAAGCTCGGTGGTGCATCAAATATTGACATTAGACATTTCATAATGATACTGCTACGTTATTGATCAAAATACATGAACTTTTATTGAATATTCCAGTCCTGTTAAATACTAAATGATATCTAGTGTCTTTGCGATAATCATGCAGTTAACGTTCTCTGAATGTGAGTAATTAATATCTATATTTTGAATCAGAGATANATAACTTTCTACAGCTGAGAAGTGTTTGTCATTGATTGTCACGTACTCCGTCTGTCTGCTCTTACCATTATGCTTTTTTTCAATATTGCAATATTAAATCAGTAATTGAATGTAAGCTGAAGATTACATTCTTACGTTGATCAATAAGTTATTTTCACTAAAATGCAATGCATGAATCCATCGTGAGTAGACATAAAAGAAACGATTAAAATTTACGAAAAAAAATCTGTCAAAATAACAACACATGCAAGGTATAACAATAATAACCACAATCGAGCAGAAAGCGCAAGCATTTACTTCATGAATGCGTACCAACAAACTAAGTACACTAATATTGAACGATCTAATAATAATAATATATTATTAATAACGACTAGATGCGGCCAAAATAATAAACAAAACAAAGAACATTTTTCATCTCACAATAGCTAATATACATTATTGGAGATGCTAGTACCCAACTTTTCGAGTTAACAATGCAGTTTATCTTTTTTTATTAAACATTTTAAAAAGTCCATCATAGACAACGAACTAGAATTGATGATTTTTTTGACATTTCCTATTGAAATATATTTTGATTAAACATAAACGATCAAGTGAATCGATGAATTGACAAGGTTCGACAAGTCAAAAAATGCTGTTTTTTTTCTCATTTTATAAAACGAAACAAGTCTCAACGATATAAATTCAAATAGAATCAACTCACCGAAAAAATTTTCGACACTTTAATTTAAACTATGCTTTGCCTTTATTTATTTTATGCTTACTTTTTTCTATGTAATGCAAAAAAATAAATTATTCAGCTTCAATTTGTCTTGAGAAAATTCGTTCAAGTTTATATCGGTCGATGATTTATATCTAGCAACTAACTAATGTTTAATGTTGCTGAGCAACATTCAATTTCTCTTTCTCTGTATTCTTTTCTCGCTGCTGTATTTATTGTTTTAAAAGTTGTAGCATTTTTAGTTATTGTCGTTTGATAGAAAAGAGAAAGGGATGATTTTTTCTTCGTTTCTTTAATAGGCGCCTTTCATAACATTTTTGGTAACATACATGAACAAGAGATCGCTTGAAGGGTATGCAAAAATAGCAGAACAAAATGAAAATGTCTCTCTTACACTCCCTAGTAACTGTAAAATGTGGCAAACAGAGCAACTGAAGGTAAAAAATGGTGGAGGCTAATGCTGGGTAACCACGTATTGGTAAAAAAAGATACATTAGTTAAATAGCAACGAGTTTCAGTACCCACAACATTACTTTCAGTAGCAGCAGCAGTCATGGTAGTAGTGGTCTCTTGTATTGTCTTAAACACAGTTTTGTTAAATCATCAACTGAAATAACGATTTTATTTTCAGATAGGAAATTATTATATTAAAAAACATTATCGATGGCTTCTAATTCGTTTCTTGATAAATATCGTTCCAATTTGAATGGACCTGGCAGGTAGGATACTATGTTAAGATTTCTATAAGAAGATGACTCAGTTTTGACATCTATTGAAGAAAGACATGTAACTCTGTATACACACACAAACATACATACATTTAGTTATCACTGATAAGAAGTGCGTGTAAAGAAAACAACAAAATCATTTTTCAAGGTTTTTAAGAAGAACAACAGTGAAATATTGAATACTTCATGACAATTTGTCATAGATATATTTTATACTGACGATAGATTTTGATTTAACTCATAATAAAATACGATAAGCATACATTTTTCAGGGTGTTAAAAAGAAAAATAGTCTCCTTTATATTTTGTCTTTAGATCTAGCAGAGTTTCTGCTAATGACTTTCTAATCTATGTTTATGATAAATTGTTTTAGGTTTTTTTTCTTGCTTCGTATATAGCACATCTAGTAAATAAGTTTCGAGACAAGTACTTATGCAGTTTCGTAGATCATTTCGTTACTGCTCCCAATTTTCTTTTACTCGATAATTTAAATTGCTTGCTTAAAATAAACACGGTCTTTCATCGAAAAACAGTTCGATTTGTTTTCTTTGTGACTTAGTTTTTACTAATGTTATTCGTCTCAAAAGTAAAAATAAGAAAGACATTTATAGAATATCTACTCTATTCTTCGTTACCATAGAATATTATTCTAACAAGTTTTCTTTATCATTTCACTAAAATATACTTATCTATATAAACTTAAAGTCAAAATTCTCAATCACGACTCAATTATGTATCAACACAACCACAAATATCGCAACATTATGGTAATAATGTTGATTTATCAGCATTACGTGCTTCCGGAAATGCGATACAAGATGAACGATTTGGAAATGAACTTCTTTCTCGTGCTGGTCCAAGTCAACATTATCAACATCCATCTTATCGTACTCATGAAAGTAAAAGACAAACAAAGATCATGTCGATTCTTTTACAAAATTATTTGTTCTATTGTATATAGTTATTGCACCTGGCGGTCATATGGATAATTTATCTGTACAAGTCGATCATGAACCATTACATATTGTTAAACCGGCCGATCAAAATGTTCATTATAAACAGCAGGTCAACGTACGATTTTTGCAGCCACCACCAGGACCTGAACCAGCGCCAATTATTATCAAGGTACACCTACTTCACTCATTCACATTCCATTTATACACACACAAATATATATATATATATATATATATAAATATACACTTAGGAACGTCACGCACCACATCCGCCTGCACCAGCTCCACTAGTTATTCGTCAACGGCCAGCAACCCCACCGACGCCTCCTCCTCTCATTATTCGTAAGAATAGTTTTTGAATTAAAATTTGAACTTACCTTCAGTTTTCTAAATTAGGCGAACGTCCACCAACGCCACCAGTTCCACAACAGCCGCAAATTATTGAAAAAATTATACCAGCACCACCAGCTCCAGCTCGTCAAGTTATTGTCGAACGACTTCCAAATCCACCACCAAAACCACGTCAAGTAATTTATGAAAAATGGTTACCTTATGAAGAAACAAAAGAGCGACCAGTCATCGTCGAAAGAGCACCAGCTCTTGAAGTGTATGTAAATACTGACATTAAATTGTTTTTATTTAAAAAAATAAAATTTCAGTATTCGACCACCGAAAAATGTCATCATTCAACATGAAACACCGAGAGCTCATCATGAACAGGTTGTTATTGATGAAGGTGTCTTTCATGCTGATCCCAGAACTCATCATGCATCAAGTAGCATTGGGTAATAAAACAAAAGAAAATGTTTTTTGCCATAAAAATTTTCTACTTCTGTTTTTTCTCACGATATAGTGAAGTACGTATTGTTGACAAAATAACCGATTTACCGGTGAATTATTCAAAATATTTAACAAATCGTCGTCCAGAAACGGTCCTATCTCGAGCACCGTCAAATGTTGGTCAATATCAACTGGCATCTCAACAGTTCACTCAACCGGAGCCGGGACCGGAATATCGTTCAACAAATTATAATTATCCAGGTTTATTTTTCAAATTAAATTTTTAAAAAAGCTTCACATTTTGAATCTATATGTTTTTAGGCGCTTATACAACAACTTATCGTGCATCATTTGCAAGTCAAAATCAAAATCAAAGCGGATATGGTCGAACAGGTGGTAATGGTGCAAGTCAATCATCAGCTTATACAAAATATGTTTAAAGAAAATTCATGAACATTATTTAACAGAGACATAAGAATATTCTACCCATAAATTACCTTACAGCATTTATACACATCACGGACGGTGATGATGATGAACATCCGAAATGAAGAAACTATTTTTTCTATCACTTTTCTCTCTTCATTTTATTTTTCTTCTCTTCATTTTATTTTTCTTCTCTTCATTTTATTTTTCTTCTCCTCATTATTTTTCGAATATAACATTTTGAATTTCACTTTTATTTGAAACGATATTGCGAATCAAATATTTAACATTATTCTTTTTTACAACCAGGACAATAGTGACGATTCCGTTGTGCTAGGTTTTTTATTCCATGACCATCAATATATGCATCATAATGATTATTTTCGGAATATGGTCGTTGATCTATAAAATTCAAGGATATGAATGAAGAAAAAAACGATTTCTTATCATAGAATTCTCACCGGAACATGAACAACATTGAGGCGTTAGAGTGAGAAAACAATAATGACCACATTTTTTAAGTTGTCGACTTTTACGTTCATTTTTTTTCAATGTTAACAATGAGGCGAAGATAAAAGATAAAATTATTGATGGTCTTGTTGATGTTGCTTCATTTTGAACTATATCATTCAAGTCAGATTGTGACCCTCGTACATAGATTTCACTTGAGCTAGTCGTTGGTGTAAGATTTAATTCGAATATTTGCTGGATGAGACCTGATTGTTGAATAATCAATACTATTGTTTGCCATCTGATATAAACGGCATGCTTCTTCAAGATTATACGATACACTATATTCGTGTTGTCCATTTAATGGATAACGACAAATAGGACCTTTATAAAAAATATATTTGAATACATGACAAAAATAAAACAAAATACAATTACAACATACATTTCATGAAGACGATTATGACCAAACATATGATCAATACATGTGGAATGACCACAGACAAATGTTGTTGGACGATGTAATAGTGAATAATCTTCATAACATATCGGACATCGACTCCAATCGTCATTCATATCTTCTTCTTCAGATAATGAGCTTGAAATTATCTTCAAAAAGATGAATGTGAATGCTCCACTCTATTTTTTATGACTCTTAAATAGATGATAAAATAAAAAAAATAATGCATAGAAGATATGAGCCAGAATTTGTTTTTCTTTGACATCAAAACTGATATGGTTCTCATCTACGTCACTAAACTCTATGAGATGACAAAAAACAAGTATATACCTATTTTCATATTGCTCTTACGTAGAGAATTACAAGAATAGGATAACACCTATATCATTCTGATTCTTATCCATATTTGTTCGGAGATAATGCCTTTTAATCGAATTCCTTCTTGACGATTAGTTTTTCAATGGCAAAAAACTATATTTTCAACCTTGAACATGCCACCTTTTATACATGTTGTTATTACATATTTACGACTAGCTAATTACCAAGATACTTAATTACACTCCTCTCGAATATCATGTATGGAAAATGGATTATCCAAAACCTAATAAGATTTAATATACTAGATAATATGTCGGTGATCGTCATGGACGTCAAATTACAGGTAGAAATAAAAAAGTTATCGTTCAAATCTCGCTCGCTGAAAATTCATTGGCTCGACCGAGTAGAAAAAACAGTCGCAATGGTTTTAGGACTTATGCCATGCTATGACAGGTTGCGATAAATGATTATTGTTTAGGCAAATGTTACGCACTGTTAATAAATTAATTTTCGTAATCGATACTAAGTCTATTCATGAACCAATTTCTCTCAATCGTACAAGACAACTTCGAAAGCAGCTGTCCAGATAAAAATGTTTCAATTTTATGTGAGAATTTTTGTACAGGGCATATCTGAAATTTTAGTCTACAGATGAAAAATACTCTGATCATTCTCCGTATCATCCCTTATTCATATTAGCTTCCAATCATAGAGATTGTGCATCGTGATATATGATTGTTATGAAACATAAATAACAAAAACATTTATCGCATGTGTATCAGAATGCTACATCTCAGTTTTATAAATTGCAATAAGAATTTTACAAAAAACAATAAAGAACGCGCAAACACATAAATGCCCTGCAATGCTTTTGTTAATGTGAAAAGATTATGATCTTACACCAAACATTATAAAAAATTTACAAAAATAAACGATACCAGAAAAAGATCAAGCTTTAAATTTGAACTAAATCATGTGAAAATTATTAAACTAAGAGATAATATAATCACCATCATTCTAGTGGAATATTTCTAACTGAAAAAGTTTACTTCGAATAATTATCTAGAATTATGTCTACGATTATAAATTAATCAATACATTTTTCTGAATATTTTCTTCGAATTAAACTAGTAATTAGAACATCTAATAAAATAAATGCAACGGAACATAGTCAAGCAAATATAAATTTCGTCTCTAATGCAAGATAGACTGTTGTTAAAGCATGACGTGAGTCACAATTAATCGTTGTGCCATAGAATCATAGCATTTCGATGATAAATAATAATGTAACTGTCCATCCAAAGACTCAAGCTCTCACGAATATATTTACAATTACTTCGCTATTTGACATTCTATTTTAAAGTTTGATTGCTGAATACTGACTTCATAATTTTAATTAAAATATTAGTCGATTCTAAACAAATGTCTTATCATTCATTATCTCACAATTTAACAACTTTAACAAGAATCGAATCAATAAACTGCAGAGATTTTAACAATGTTACAAGGAAGAATTTATTTTACGGAAAAAGAAATAAAAAGTGACGTTGTTGTAATGTTATCGAGATGTTGCCAGGAATGCTCGAGTGCAAAAAGATGTCTTTTGTTAACGTTAGTGATGTAACTTACTAACGCTAAACGAAGATTAAGATGTTCTTCTAGTCTAACTGGTTAGGACATCTGCCCGGATAGCGGAAGGTGCGGGCTCGAGTCCCTCGAAGTTCACTTTTTCTTCGTTCTGTCACATAACATCAGTGACACTGCTTGTCTCTTTCGCTCTTAATATATCTCTCGTTCGTTCCTTTTATATCCTTTTCATTCGTACATAGGTGGCGAGAGCAACATATTTCAAAGAGAGCAAGAGATTTTTAAGTGTAAGGATTAAAAGTTTGCTTTCTTATGTAAGCAACATTGAGGCTGTTTAATAAAAAAAAATGACATGAGGAATTATAAAAATATGACTCTGTCATACATATAAAGATTACTTATTTTTCTCTGCATTATAAGTGACTATTCAGAACGTTGTAAAACAGTACACTATTTCTATTGTTCAAATCAAAATTTTGTCGAACTCACATATATTTTCGAAGAAAATGGTGAGTGTAAGTTTAAAAGCGAGATTTTNGCTGCTCCCCACCCACTCCCAATTACAGACATTAATGAGTTTAAAATTGTGCTAATTAGGAGCTTCACTAATTAGACTGCTATTTCTTCCTTTTTCAATTACGGACTACATGAAAAACACAATACTTGCTCATTGCAGACCATAGAAACTAGTATCTAGCATTGTGATATATATGAGCTAGCAATTAATACTCCATTACAGACATAAGCAAATAGGCAATGACGTAATTATAGGTTTTGGAAATCAAGGTAGATTCTTCAGATGAACTATTTTGAATCACTTTAGTAGGCCTAAGGGATATATGTGAGTTCCACATTTTAGCCCCAAAGAGGCTGAGCTAACAAGCTTTTTTAATTAAAAACCGGTGGCATTTAAGTTATTAATACGTTACGGAGTCTTTACAAGTTTTGAAGTAGCAGCATAAAAACAAAAGATGATAAAAAAAAGTATTAAGTAATAGCATGCGAATTTTTCATTAAAAATTTCCTCGGCAAAAATAACTGCACTACTCATCATTGATATCAATGTTGACAGTTGAATATGAACTTGAAAATAATTCATAATACAAAGAAGTTACTCAACTTGTAAATTTTACACCAATCAGACTCATGAAATTAAGTTTTATGAAAATCTTCACAAAATAATCATGAGCAAGGTATTTTCTGCTGAAAGACTTTGTGTAATAATCTTTATTTTATTTGCTCGACTAAAATATCCTATTTTTAGTCGAAAATTATGAATACGGAATTGGCAATGTCATAATTAACACTCACTGCATTGAATTCTACATCCAAATCAGAGAGAAATTTCGAAGGTATCACCGTTGTGAATTGAATTTTGTGGTACGACGCCTAAGTACTCGAGTATTCTTGTAATATGTACTTTTAATTTTTCTTTTATTTGCATGTGCCTTTGACTTATATTTGATGATATTATGAGTTAACAAAAAAAAACATCCAAATGAAGAACATTCAAACCATATCAGTAGATCTGTTTATTTTTATGTAATATTTTCATCACTTAGAAAACAAAGAAAAGGAATGCAGAGCAATTATAAGAGAGTATATGATTAAAGATATCATATCTCAAGTAAAGTTAGTCAAATATCAGATACTCAAGAAGTTTTTTCGAAACAGCAGCTTAAATCAAGTAACTTTTAGTTCAAAGTTTCATGGGTACGAAGAATGGCCTTATCGACAGCATATTCGTGCAAAGATAACAATAAACCTTTATGTCTAAATATGAGACAATCACAATATTTCTAGTGCTTGTCATCGAAAGTTTTGCAAAATATTCATATACAAGAAAAAAGAAAGCACGTTTTAGCAATTTCATCTTCTTGACACGACAAAAATTGATGAAGCAAATTAATATTGGTGAAATCTGTGTGTGAAACAACGGGAACAATTAACGTCCAGTATTGGTAAGCATACGTAGTGAAAATTAATAATAAAGTGAGTTTGTAACATTAATTTCGTGGCAAACGTTCAAGATTTAGCTTTCCTATAAGTTTAGTTTGGCTCTCAAATAACAAAGCATACAATACTACTACGTAAACTACTATCACATTAAAAATATGTGTGCGAAATTCGCATGCATGGAACTATGAGTCTCGAAAAAAAGCAAAATTCCAAAATCTAACCGAATATTACGATAAAAAAATGCAGTCACATTGTTTTTTAATCTCTCTTTGTGATAAAGCAATGCCTTGAGTAATTTAATGGAAAGGTTTTTCTTAATAGTCTTAATCATTGTTTCATGTATCTTTCGTAACAGCGAATGCATAAACTCCGTTTTACCTTGAAAATGCAGAGTATCATGAAAGTAAAATGAATACTAGATTTTAACCTTTCGGTTACACGATCTATTGCGCGTGATGACATCTGTAGAAAATCGAACAGATGCAAGAAAATGATTGGTATTATTAGTAGAACGAACCAATAATGACATATATAATATAAATATTAATGGTCGTCATCTAACACATAGCTCAACAAACAGAACAAAAAAACTTCATTATTTCTAATCTCATCAGTAAATTTTCGTTTATATTCGTATTAAGTTTAAAATAAATAATAAAAATGAAATCTAAGATCACTGACATAAGATGCGTGTATTTAAGTTAAAGTTCGCATTGTTAAACTTTACCTAATTCGATATCAGATACTTGACATATTCAACTATACATATATATAAATGTCATATATTCATTATTCTTTAGATACATGTTTTGTTTTTCTGAGTATGAGTACAAAAAATGGTTTTAATTATTTATTCCTGAAAAGATTTGCTCATCTTCTTCATGTATTCGTTCCAATTTCTCGTCTTTCATTAAATGTTCATCATCCTGACGAACGAATTTATTCACATCCATTGATTATTGTTTTACTTATACTTATTAACGAAGGTATTTTACAATATATTATTTATCTTGTTGGCTTAATTCCATCAGAGTACTACGTTGAATTAAGCAAACCATTAGATAAACGTGATTTTACAGTATTTCGTTGGCTAATTATTCGTTCATTTGGTTTTGTAGCATTAAACGCATTTTTAAAGTCACTTTCAACTTTTTTATCTTCAATACTTTATGTTAAATGGCGTACAAGACTTGTTCTCTATTTACATTCATTCTATTTTACGCAAAATCGCTATTATCATTTATCGAACACAACTCAGCAAAATCAAAACAGACCCAACGATGAAAATATATCGGCATATGAAAATTATTCAATACGAACGTAAGATTAATAAAAATAAAATTTTCTGAACCATTTTTCTTATTCAAATTTATTGATTTGATTTATAGGATAGACGTAAGTGAGAACGATCAAGAAACAGTTGATTATATGTCAACATCTACCACTCAACCATCGTTATCGTCCATAAACCCACCGATTGATAATCCTGATCAACGTATAACTCAAGATGTCGATTTATTATGTCGAACTTTATCAATCATAATACCTCTTATTCTTATATCTCCATTTACGATTGTTTATTACAGTTATCTTACATGGAAAGTCACAGGTTATTATGGTCCATTGTCAATAATACTCTACTTCATAATATGGACTTGTATAAATAAAGTATTTATATCAGCTGTATCACGAACGATATTTCGACAAAATATATGTGAAGGCAATTTTCGCTTTCTTCATGCACAAATTCGTACACACAATGAGCCGATTGCATTTTATAATGGTGGTCCATTTGAACACAAACGATTTGATAATTATTTTGTTAAAACACTTGTACCATTACTTTATCGTCGAACTGTTCAAGAATTTTTTCTCAGTTTATCAACAAATCTTTTTGATTATATTGGTAGCATATTAAGTTATCTTTTATTAGCATTAGCAATATTTGTTTTTCATTTCTATGATAAAGTTTCATCTGATGAATTAGTTAAAATAATAAGTCAAACATCATTTAAAACAATGTATCTTATTTATCGTTTTAGTCAAATAAATGATTTGACCGATAAATTAACAATAATTGCAGCCAATACCCATCGTGTTCAAATATTTGTTGAATATATGAAAACTATTGATACAATATGGTCAGAAAGACAATTAGATAGGCGTATCCAACAAAATGAAGTTCTTACCATTAAAAATCTTTCATATTCAACTCCGAACAATAGTAGACACGTTCTTATGAAAAATCTCAATTTAACATTAGATAAAGGACAACGTCTTCTAATAACAGGTCTCATTTTTAGATTTACTATCTATCATAATTGAATATTGAATACTTTATTAATGATTTGATACGAATCAAAAGTCATCTTTTTTTTCTTAAATATTCTCTTAGATGAAATAGTATGAGTTACGCTACTGTGGAAACGTTTTCCTTTTCAAGGAGACCATATTCAATGAATAAGTAAGGAAAATCAATATTTCAGTATGAATAACACAATGTAGCATAGAACATCGTAACTAGCATAATAATGCATTCCTTTTTTTTTGAGAGTTATATAATTCTTCACTAGCAAACAATCATTGTTTCATGAACTGATGAAATAGAGCGGTATTAGTTTGAATTTGAGATGATTAAGTCTCCAATAAAATTATACATAGTGAACTATTGATTTTTCTCAATGAAAGATTGATAGGTAATGCCAGATTAAAGGAATATATGTTAATCCAACAAGATATGTATATATATATATATATAT
>OENM01000216.1:12300-54890 GCA_900239745.1 Rotaria magnacalcarata
CTTAGTATTACACTCATTTTCAAGTCAATCATTATGATTAGTGCTGGAATTTTTTCAAAGTAAAAGGCATTTCTAGAGATGGAAATTATAGAAATAGAGTATCGCGTTAGAATTTGACCATTGTTTTATTTTTTAATAAAATTCGTGAATATTGAATTTTAGGTGATAGCGGTTCTGGCAAAACATCTCTTTTTCGTGTTCTTCACTCAATATGGCCGGTGAATATAAATGGATCATTTTCATATGATACTGCTCATGCCTTTTTACTTCCACAACGACCCTATTTTACTAATCAATCGCTTTATGATGAACTTTCGTATCCTGAGATTAAAAATGTACCTACAACAGCACGACAAACACAAATCGAACAGCTTCTTAGTGAATGGAACCTTTTGCATATTGTTGAACACGTTGAATCGAGCGTTTTTACATGCCCAAAATATGCTTGGCAAGATTTATTATCACCTGGTGAATTACAACGTTTATCGTTTATACGATTACTTTTCCGTCTATCTTCTCAAGAAACATCAAGAATTAATCTTGTTTTTCTTGATGAAATAACATCGTCTCTTGATGTAGATATGGAAATGAAAATGTATAATTATTTAGTTGAACGTAATTTTACTTTAATAAGTATTGGACATCGAGAATCACTACGAAAATATCATCAACTGGAACTTAAATTATTTAAAAATGGACAATATTCGATTGAACATCTTAAAATATTGGATTAAATTTTGTTGTTTTTTTCTTCTTCAGATCTCAGGATCGATGATCAGAAATATTGATAAAATAGTTAAACATAGTGCAATGAATTTTAATTTTGCTGCGGCTTTGCTTAATAGTTAATGGAATAAACATCTTGTTTCTGGTTTTTTTCCACCATTCCCTTGTATTGTGTACAAATAGTAAATAATATGACACAATATCATGATCTCTTTCTTCTATGTGTATCATACAGAAAAAGATATAGCATACAAATGAGACATAAATAAAGCGCGATTACTGAGTCATGCTATATCACCGATTCTCTATTTAGAGTTGCCACGTCTTCATTTTTTCTTACCTGTTATATAAAATAGGAAGGAAAGAACGAGTATAAAATGTACGTCTCCTGTATATCATGGTCCTTGAGTGGGGTTTATATGATTGTTATCTAAACGAAATATGCGTATGTTTTCATAGTATAGAACATATAATTCTGTGTATTTTTTGTAGGTATAAATAGGAAATGTTTTTGATTAGTTTTGATTTTAGATTTAAAATAAATATGACTTCAGAAACGAGCCCTAAAGAACAAAATGACCAAATCACTAAAAATGACACATCGTTGTTGTCAAATATGTTTGATGCAGATCAATCCATTGAATTAAATATTCGCATAAGAAATAATTTTATGTCTTATTGTTTTTCATTCTTACAAGATAATGAAGAAACACATCAATGCGTTCAAAGTGTATGGAATAAATATTTACAATGTGTTGGTGATATTGCAATAGTAAACAAATAGAATTATTTTTATTTACAAATAGTCTCATATCTTCTGTTTGCTGAATTTTAGTTAGCAGCGTTTTTTGACGCACTTCCAGTGCATGTAAAAGCATCTGTTTTACCAAAATATCAAACGGAAATCGTTCAATGGTGCGAAAATTTATTTCATATTAATTGTAATGCACTTCTTTGCTCAACATATTATTCTGAAACATTCCAACGTGTTATTCGTTATGCATCGAAATCGAATCAATTGAAGAAAGGAATTATTTATATTCCCATAGATTTTGATCCAAATTTAAAAATTGATCTAACGGCTTCATTACCAAATATTAAATTTGAACATATTTCAAATAATGTTTCATATGAGGATTTGATTGATATTAATCAACTTGAAGAATTTATTCAACGTGATTTAAATGATACACAATCATATCCATTTATGGTTATTGCCAATGCTGGTAGTTATTTTTCAACATGCGAGATTTAAGTTTCTTCAGCGTTTAAGTTGTTCTTTCACGAATTTCATATCGTTTCTGTGCAAGATAAAAACTCACAGTGCAATCCTTACAGAATCAATATATTACTACATATACTTGCATGAAGATTACCTAATTATATCTATTAAACCGGAATAGTTTTTTTCACATCTAGCCTGTGATCATTTCTTAAGAATTCCTCACACAAACTATGACACATGTAATATCCATCATATTTGATTCGAAAGTTCATCAAGTGTGAGGAAAAAAAGTTCTATCAAGACTGGTTATAGGAGTCATAGTGTTATGAGACTATTCTATTGCCATAGTAATATCTATCAAAATTTCTAGGAAGTAGGTTCAAATGTCTTCAGTACTCTTGTAATGAGCTCTCTCATTGATATAACTTAAATATATTTTATATCTAATACAATAAAAAATATATTTCTTTTTATGTAGGCTCATCATTATTAGGTCATTGTGATCAATTAACACGAATTAATAAAATTTGTGGACATTATAATATTTGGCTTCATGTTATTGGAGATTTATTAGGATCAATGGCTTTGTTACCTTCAATAAAAGACAATGTAAACATCAATTGTGATAGTTTAACAATCGATATAATGAAATTGTTTGGTATACAAAATCTTCCGTATTTAACATTTTTTCTTCAACCAACAACAGGCGTTAAACAAATCGATGATAATAAAACATTAGTAACAACGCATCCACTTTACGATTTCATTTTGCATAGTCCATCGATTAGTTTTTTAAGTGTATGGTCAATTAGTCAACGATGTTCACATGATACTATTCTTTCTCACATGAAACAGTCATTTGATTTAACAAATTTATTAATAAAAAATTTAAAAGACATTAAACGATTAAGAATTCTGAATGAAGATAATGATCAAGAAGTTTATACGTATCAACGCATTTGTTCAGGAGATGCATCTAATCAATCTTTGCCAAAACCTGTTGTTATTTTTCGTTATGAACCTGACGATCTATCCGAAGTAAGTGTATTAATCATACCAAAATCTTTTCGGAATAAAACAAAGATAATGATGAAATTAGTTTCTCTGAAAATCTTTTTTCATTTGTTTTTTTTTTGTTTTGGAGCTTGAAGAATTAAGAACATCAGCTTATAATCTGCACTAAAAGCTCTTCGGAAATTAATATTCAAAAGAAAATTATATTATATTATATTTTCGAGCATTCAGCAAATTAACGATTAGTGCTATAATATATGTAGGAAAATCAGCTTGAAATCATACTCACAAGGATTTTACGGACGGATTCAATTACGAGTATTTTATTGCATGTATTGATTTGTTTTCTATCTTGTTCGCTATCGAATCATTGACAAACCATGCAGAAAATTTTATAATACTACTTGAAATAACATTGGAAAATACGCGTCGAGGAGATCTACTTATATTCTTAGATCGTTATTCATATTCAAACTCTTTTTGATGATGAACAACACGAATCTTTCTTGAATTTGACATCCGAATTTTATCGGTAGTTAGAATATTTTGCTTTTCATCATATTAAACCAAATTATGTTGTATTGTTCGCTACTAGAATTATCTAAGATGAAATTGCCGAATAGAGAGCAACAAAATACATTGAGACATGCGCTGAAATAATTCAAAGAAATTATTCGTCGATCAATTTCTTTCGCTGCAGCTATTTAAATTAATTTTTTTCGAGAATATATCATAGACTGTCATTCAAACATTTGCTCAATTATTAGAAAATCAATGTTGATAGAATATTTTTGAGTATACACTGCGCAAAAACAACGACCTAAATCTTGGCCTCGATTTTACTGTCATCTACACAGCATGTTTGGTAATTTTATTTTACTCATCTTTCATTAATCTCTACTCAATCCACTATTAGGAAAGGATTTTCTGCTTGTCCTGAAGTGTTACGAAGAGATTTTTTTATCACGATTGATTCTGAAATAATATGAGATCGATTCTATTCAGAAAAATATTTCACAGCAATCAGTGCACTTGATTTTGTTCTAGTTACGCATAATATTATATGACCAATATGTTCAATATTTTTAATTACTTCCAAAATTGTCTATGTTTAATAGATTTCTATACTCATAAAAACTTGTTTCTAATAGATAAACATAAGAGAGTATCGATTTGAAGATTTGCTTTACTTTCTTGACATTGTTAGCTACCTCACTACTCTGCTTATTTTTATTTTCAAACCTTGAAGTCATTCTTCTAAAATGAAAACATTCCATGCGCTGACTAATTTCTATTGAATTATAAAAAGCATGTTTTTTTTAGCTCGCAACTATGGGTGATTCAAATGGTTATATTGATCTTCTCAATCTTTGGTTATTCGATAAACTTTCTCAGCAATATCCTAAAATGAATTTAGAATTACTTAAAAGTGTTCATTTTCAAATATTAAAATCTGATAACATTGATTTAAATCAAACTGCAGCTCATGCTATTCGTTTTGCACCATTAGAACATTTACTTGATAATATTGATCCCAATGATATGCAGTCTTTTATTGAAGATATTCAATGTTACACTGAAATTCTTCTTGCCACTATGAATGGACGTAAAAATCTTGCATCGATTGTCTCAAAATATGAGAATCTTATATGTATACCAATGCCACAATGGGCTGGTGTTGGAGCTGTACGTTATATTCCAAATATGATAAATCCATCGGAAACTAATCAACCATCAACTGCTGAAATAAATACGATTCAAGCTGAATTAGCAAGACAATTACAAAGCAATGATTCAGCATTTTCCTTAGGCGTTGAAGCAGATGAACATGATTCAATGTTCTATTTACGGTTAGGAATGATAAGAAAATCTGAAGACCTTGATGTACTATTACAAAAAGTTTTAAATGCTGGTAAAGAAACAGAAGCATCATTGAAATATGTTGAAGACATGGCAGAAAAAATTAGAACAGGTATTGAAAAAGTTCAAAGAGATTTGAAAAATGAAGATTTACAATTACTGGCTCAAGAAGGTCTTCTAAGACAATTACCATTGATTTCAAGTGATTATTTATTAAACTATGAAAGTTTCTTGTTTTCGTTATCAGTTTTTATTACTTTAGATGTAATGTCCTGGTGGAGTCCAACACCATCGACATCAATGTTAGGTAAGAAAGGTCGATCATTCGATTTAAATTCTGGTCGAATTGAATCAACTGAAGATACTTATGTCTATCGAATGCAAGTTAAAAAGCAATCTCCACATGCACCGATGCATAATAATAATGATATAACACCGACTAATACTAATACTGTAGAAAATGCAACTGAATCGAATACTAAACAATAATCTGTGATATGCATTTCAAATTCTTTGAATTTCCCACTGAACAATTCAATCAATACTTATTATACTAATCTTCTTTTTCATTTTTTTCCTACTACGTAGTAGAGTATCGACTTTTATAGTTAGCCTTTTTTTTTGTTCCGTTTATTATATGTATTTACTTCAATAATAAATTATTCGAATCATTCCATGTATTCATAGGTTGCGCTTAAGATTTTCCTTAAATATAATTGGAAATAGATAATTTGAATATATATATATATATATACTTATTATATTAAGTCGGAGATAATATATTGCGTTGTATGATTCATGTACCATGTATACTAAGTTCATTCGACATAGCACTATTATTATATTAATCGGAAATGGCTTATTTTCTTATTATCAAAGTTCTGCTTAACGTAGGCATCGACGAGAGTTTTTATATGTAAATCTTTGTTTGGATACAAAATTTGTTTGATGCATTATCCTTAAACTAGACTTGCTAAATTGCTTTTGCGATTTGATGTGAATCTTTGACACTAAAAGCGAATTATATATTCTTTATTTATTTATTTTTGATTATACTATGTTTCCTAAAGATCCGAATAATTTATGTGTCTTATTATTATTATTATTATTAAATGCAAGTTATGCATGATCGTATTTAGAATAATGTTTTCTGACGATTGATTTATCATTAGAAAGTTTTAATTCTCTAGAAAATTGTTTTATTACTTAAATAGAAAACAAAATATACAAGTGTTTTTAGCAACATTTAACCTAATTTTTTCATCAATCGAAGGAAAACATTGATCTGATGAGAATCTTGATTTTTTTCTTGTGAAGTCATTGAATCACGGAAATCTTTTACAGACAATTAATCGTATGTCAATTGACGACTTGAAGTATTTTTTGCATTTAGTGCTCTTTAAAACTTGTATTGGCAAATTATGATAATAAAATGATGAATTATATTTCTCGTGAAAAAAACATCTTTGATATTTTCCGAAGAGAATCATGAAGTTGTTTTCTCAGAAAAAATAAACAATAATCATAAATAATAAAAACAATAAAAAAAGAATCTCTGTACTAATCTTATGAACGTTTGAATTGGTACTATTTGATTTTCTTTTATGAATTAACATTGATTGTGCATCGGTGAGAGCGACTACTGATTTCCTTCTCGTGCTAGAAACGATGTTGTCAAAAGCGAAACAAGTAATTGCCTTTTACTATTTAGATGAAATGAAGCAAAAGTAAGAGCATTTTCTTTTACGCTTTGTCTTATTGATGGCACAAATCTTGTTGTATTGATAGAAGTCATAATTTCATGCACATATTTTGTTAAGCATTCATATGACATAATTCGTTTGTGACATGCTCTACTTCAATATGATCCAAATAAGCCTTATATACAGTGCTGTTCACAAATATGGAATCACTCTAGAGTTTAGTTTTCTTTTCAATTTTTTTTCTTCCCCATGTCACTTTTTCTGCTCAAACCTACCTTTACAATAGTTTTCGATATGCTCTTTCAGAATCTATCGAGAAAGATTCTGAAAGAGCATATCGAAAACTATTGTAAAGAGTAGGTTTGAGCAGAAAAAGTGACATGGAGAAGAAAAAAATTGAAAAGAAAACTAAACTCTAGAGTGATTCCATATTTGTGAACAGCACTGTATTGTGCTTCCAAAGATGATTTCCTAAGTACATAGCATCTTGTGTCATATTCAATCTGAATTAGTGTCATTAGTTTGTCGCTTTTCGTTTTATTCCGCATCATCATTTTTCTTTAATAATATCATTTATTATCTAGCCGATGTTAAGAACTAAAAATTATATTGTAAAAAAAAGTCAATAGTCATACATGAATTCATAGAGATTTCTTTTTTTGCCTTATCTTATAAGAAAAAAAAACTCGATTTATTTTATCAACGGCTTAAGCGAAGTTGGCACATCCGCTTTCTTCTTCCGACGAGGTTTTGTGTATGCTTTATCGATAAAACATTACAATGATGTTGTTTATATCCGTTTTTTTAAGAAAAAAAGAACTTTCTTCTTTTGCCATCATTTCAATAGGTTCTGCTTTTATGCTAATATGAATAGTAAAACCTCTCATTAATGATTGATTACACGCTACATGTTAAATGTTATTAAGGGAAATTAGAAAGGGCAACTATTAAAGAATAATTTTGTCATTTGATATATTTATGCTATACAACCTTTTGGATATTGAATGTTTGATAACAAGGTTATTATATGGATAATTAATAAGTGTAAATAATTGAAAAAGCATTGATCCTGGAATCAAGCAATAGTCAGACAATAGGATAGCTATTCATGGCATAGGATATATAGACTTCAGAAGAAAAAGAGATGGATCATTACGATCCACCCATTATCATTAGCGTTGTTGATAGATGATGAAAAAAGCGAGAAGACTTTTTTCTTCTTTTTTTGGCTATATGAGTGGCAACATATAGTATGAAGAGAGAAAGAGAGAAAAATTCTGGAAAAGAGAAATCTGGAAATGAACAAAATGAAAATAAAAAATAACAAATCTACTATAGAGTGTGTGATACATCGCGCTAGTCGTCTATTCTTTTCCTTTCTTTTTCATCTGTCTATTTTTTTCTCATTGTTTTTATATCGACATCTATTTTCTTCAAAACACTTGCAACACATCGATAGAGAGAAAGAGCACGTGAGAGAAACAGATGAATTTATATAATTACCAGTCAGATGAAGCAACATAGTCAATGATATCCATGAATGATCCAGCTCCGGACTGCCGAATAGTCAGTCTTAGTTTTTATCGTAATGTACCATGCTTTTAATACAATTAATATTAACTTTTATGCTTGATATTAACAATCAAGTGGCCTCGTCTGCTTCTCCAACAGTAACAATTGAAACGGTTGATTTAGAAGATGGTCATCCAAATCATCAACTATGGAAAAAATTGGCTGATACGGGACGTCACTCTTTTCCTGATCGGTAAGTTTAATATCACTATCAATAATTCAGCCAGCCTGTTTTATTAGGTATATATTTTCATCTGTTCAAGACATTCTACTTTAATTAGAGAAATAGAAAGCAAAAAAAGAATTTTAGACGACACGCGTATAGAGACAAATAATGTTGATAATCTGTTCGTGAGAATATACGACAAATTTCTGTCACGTAATACATTATAAAATGAAATACAATCAAAATAACAAAAATTTTATTTTTCTCTATTCCCTAGAAGCTTATTAACATGAAGATTTAACCCCACTATGACATCAGTAGTCTACTTAACGAGAAAACATACATGCTGAGCAATTATATGATCAACTGTTAATATTAGTAAAAAGTGCTATATACTATGGCGAACTGAAAAACGAATAAATTAAGTAGAGAGTAAAGAAATAATAAGAAAGAAGTTCCCACTGAGAGAATATCGTTTGAACTTTGTTTTATGCATGCTATTAGAATATATAACACGATTGAACATACTACCTACTAGTTTTTCTAAACGCATCCTCTCGAGATGATCATTAATGAGAGAGCCAAAGATATTCTTGACTGAAATATAATAGAGACAAAACATTCTTTCTTATTATAGTCAAGTACTAATTAGATATGGAAAATTTACTTTATTCGTTTAACATACATTCAATTATATGCCAAGATACTATCATTATTCTTTGTACGTAGTGAAGAAAAACGAACATTTAGCTAGATTACTTACAATTCATAGATGTTCATCTATAATTTTGTTCAATAGTCTTAGTTTAAGATCGCTATTGGAGTGAATTTCTTTCTTGCTTTTTGGGTGTCTTCTGTGGTTATTCAAAAT
The DNA here is from genome assembly GCA_900239745.1 of Rotaria magnacalcarata. Classification (NCBI taxonomy): domain Eukaryota; kingdom Metazoa; phylum Rotifera; class Eurotatoria; order Philodinida; family Philodinidae; genus Rotaria; species Rotaria magnacalcarata. The sequence goes on from OENM01000216.1 coordinate 21,438, forward strand.
TTATCATCAATATCAATTAATTTTTCAAGGTTCACGCTAGATTTTTTTCTTGTTTTTCATTATTTCATAATCCACTAGATCCATATTAAATTCATACATATCATCGACACACATCTATCGCAGTCCTTTAGGATTAAATCAATTATGATTCTAGAGTATGCGCATACAAACATTCTTATGCTAATCTTAGCGTATTTATAATAACAGGGACATATGACGACAAGTACCAAGCTATATAAACAGACTGTATTGGCATCCGTTTCGTGATTCCAACAGCATCGTCAATAAATAGAAATTAGATTACTATAAAAGTCTGATTGAGAAACGAAAGAAGCCAATGGGAATTGCAGATTTTTCCACTTGCTCTAACCGATCTATCTATTTAGTAACAAGAGAAATGATCTATATCTATATATATATATATATATATATATATAGAGAGAGAGAGAGAGAGAGATATTTTCTTTCACGCCATGTTAGAAACTCACATCTATGCGGCTCATTACCTTATTTGTCTTCACCATAAGAGCACACACGAGCAAAACATATTCGCCTTGAGGGACTTCAAAGAAACATAAAGTAGAATTGATAGTGTTTATGAGTTTCTCAACCTTTACGGGTGATTATTACATGCATTTATATCCACTTCATCAATGTCACCATCCTCTCATTTATTAATCATAGCAAGCGTTATCATCCATCGAAAGTTTTCTGTTTTAGTCTATTTATATGCAAGCAATGCCGATCGCCATCTCTTAAAAATCGGCGACAAGCAAAGAAGCAAGAGAAAAAATTGAACGCTTTCTGAGCGTGTTGACAAAGAAACGTAATCTTATATTAGAATTGCTTGTTTACGAAGAATGGAATAGTGTTGATGCAAATTGATTTTGAGCTTGACGCTCACACACAATACAAGAGAAAGTTGCAACGAGAAAAAAAACTAGAAAAGAACGACTAAAGTGTAAGAGGGAGTGTAAAAGCAAAAACTCTAATCAATGCTTACATCTAGAAATCCTTCTTATCGAGTATGTAATATTATAAAGCAACTGTAAGAAGAAAAAAACTATACTACGGTGAGTAAGAAAAGAAAAATGAGTGAGCTAGAGAGAGAGAGAGAGTAAAGAGAAAAAAATAGAAGAAAAGAAGTTGTGAACAATAGACGGGCATTACTAACGAGTAGTTCTTAAATGCCTGAATAAAAATCTCGAAGTGGCAATGATCATCATCATCATCATCATCATCAATGCATCTCAGTTATATTATATGCGCGTTTATTTTAAATAAATCACTACATTGTCAAGAATTGTGGATAACTAAAACTCAAGATGACATCATTGAACAGTGGGTCTTGTTTTTCTTTTATTATTTTCTTAGATAGTTTAAATATTAATTTCATACATAAATGTAAGTAGATTTATTGAAAAACAACCTTAATAAGCAATAAGACAGTAGAACAATATTTACAAATAAAACGGAATTTTATTTTTTGCAATTCTGAATACGTCAGGCATTAACATGTTTAAATCACTCATGAATGAAATAGCTATCACACAGTGTACTATTGATTTAGAAGATCCATATATAAAGATAAGTTATTTTGTATCATCAAAGAGCAATTTGATATACATGCAAATAATCTTGCCCTGGGATTTTACTTCCCACTACTTTTTTGTTTTTTGCTTCCGAATATTTGTTATATATTAATGTATATAAATGCTAGTAACTTTGTATAGAATAGCTTGACATGGTACAAGGTTATATCTCTCAAAGACTTGTGTCGACATAGATGCAAGAAATAATTGACTATTGTCAGTAGACATAGAAAAACGCGAAAAATATGATGTGTAGTTAACATTAGCGTCTTTTACGCATACTTTTAATAAATAATGATATAATCAGTGGGAAGATCGAGAGAATTCATAGAATGCATCGATTTATTACTCATTTTAGTACTCATAAGCAGATGAATTGGCAACAAGTATACGAAAAGGCAGCACAGAATCAACTTCCTATTGACTGACTTGATTAAAACAACGGAAATATATTATTCTAAAGCTTTCTGTAATGTTTCAAATGTATTGGTTTGTTTTTTTTTTCGTTCTTAATTCTATATTTAGTTACTATGGCACCAGATGCTATTAAATCAAATAAAAAAAAAAATTTCCACTACAAATTTATACGTTGATAAAACAGTAGACATGAATTATTTGTTGAACTTGAGCGAAATAGAAACATCAACATCTAAGAAGAAATAATTGAAAGAGAAAAAAAACTGCTTTACGCAATGGAAATGTTAGATAATTTTTCTCTATTTCCATTTGAGAATTAATTTGTCGCTCAACTAATTTTGGTTTTACATATATTATCTAGTAAAAGGACTTAAATAGATTTTCTAGCAATAATAATTTCGCTTGCGAATAAGAGAAGTCATCACTTCTACGTCAGCTTTTCCTTTCCTTTCATATCTCTCTCTCCCTCTCTATCTATCTGTCCCTTTCCATGTTTTTTATTTCATCACTTGTCAGTTGTTGGTGCCCATCATTATTCTTGTCTCCTGGTTTTGCGCTTATGTCGCCCGTGCATTAGGAACATACATGCGAGTATCACCACTGTTGGCGAATGCCATTCAAACACTCACACAAGTTTTGATTCTCTTGAGATAGTATACACTTATATATAAAGTAAAAACCTACAACATCTACCATAATAGATTGAATTACATAAATATACATTTGCTGAGTATTTACTTATCCTTGTTACTTCTACGTGTCATCTTCGTCAGTGTCAATGTATCGTCCGCATTGGTTATCGTTTATATGTTAGATAAGACGGATGTTTTTGTTGTTTTATCATCAATGTTAAAGAATTTTTGCCAGCTATTCGCTCTGTTTATATTCATTGATTGATGCTGTGTATTCTTATCAAAATAAATTCAACAACAAACTTGTATCATCGATAATCTAGCGTGTTGAATAAAATTATGCCACTTCGTTCTGGTTTCCATACGTTACTATTATTCCTCACACTTATTTCTAGTGCGAATCTCTTACGAAATGATGCATCAATCAATACAGTAGAAGATTTTCTTGACACATTGATAAACTCAAGTCATTACGATAGACGCATTCGGCCATTTTTCGATCAAAGTAGTAAGTAATTTATTGAACAATAAAATATTATGATTGCTTTTTCTTTCAATTGAAGAGCCATGTAATGTGACGATGACTATTCATATTAATACAATCTCAGCTATCAACGAAGTTAATATGGTAAGATAGAACAAATAATCGTTGTGTTTATTATTTATTCACTCTCCCTCTGGTTTGTTCTTTTTTTTTTGTTGCATCTAGGATTATAATACAGATTTAATTTTTCGTCAATCATGGTATGATCCAAGATTGAATTACTCGGGTACGGAATGGGCAAAACGATCACCAGAAATTACTTTACATTACTCTCTTATTGATCGAATTTGGGTACCTGATTCTTTCTTTCGTAATGCCAAAGAAGGTAAACGTAGTGATATAACAGTACCAAATCGATTGATTCGTGTTCATCGTGATGGAAAAGTATTGTACAGTCAAAGGTTTGTTTAGGCATATAATCAAATTTCGAAATTTTTATTGTCACATTTCTCTAGGCTTCTACTCAAACTAGACTGCCAAATGAAATTACAAAAATTTCCACTTGACAATCAAACGTGTGTAGTTAATATAGGCAGCTGTATGTGTTGTTGTTTTTATTTTTGATTTACTTAAAAACTACATAAAGCAATATCTGTCATTATTTAGATGCTTTTGCCACCAAGGATTTAGTATTTTATTGGGATGAAACTCCAAATGTAAGTGCTATCCGAGTTAATGAAGATCTTGAAATGCCCGACTTCGTACTAAGTAATTTTGAATCAAGATATTGCAATCGAACAACAGCAACAGGTTAGTTATTTTTTCCTAGCTTTTAATTTACTTAAAAAAAAAAAAAAAAAAAAAGAAAAAAAAACTTTCTTCATTTGTGTCACTTTAAATTATGTGGTGAAACGATTAAAATTTTTCTTCTATAAAAAGTTGTTTTACTCGACTCGCTCGTAGGCACATTTGCATGTATCGAAGTGCATCTCGCATTACAACGCAACATCAATTTATATTTACAACAGCTTTATTTACCATCAACCTTAATTGTTGCTTTATCATTCATCGCATTCTGGATCGACTATAAATCCCATCCTGCACGAACATTATTGAGTCTACTCAGCATTGTTACTATAACAACAAAGGCTGAAGGTACTAAAATAATATTCTTTTCTTTACTCTTGAATTCGATTAGACACCTAGTACACATACCCGTGTGCATTTTCTGCTTGCACTGTTTTATTCACCACACTCGTATCTATGCATTTTATATATAATGAGCATTGTATTGTTAATTGATCATTTTTATACGATAATTATAAAAATATATCTATTATTTCTGTTAGTAGTATAAAGTACGCAAATGAAGAAAGTTTTTTGTTTAATTATTTAATTCGTTTACATAATTAGACGATAAATTTTCTAGGCAGCTTTACATGCCTTCTTGTTGTTCTTCATTTAAAACGTCTATTTGGTTATTATCTTGGTGAGTTTAGTCATCTTGTTTTTTTTTTAATGAATATGAGAAATAATTTGAGAAAGTTAAATTTCTATAGTTCAAGTTTACATTCCATCAATGCTTATTGTTATTCTTTCGTTTGTTTCATTCTGGATCGACCATAAGTCGGTAAGGTCGAAAATTAGAATAGAACTAATTTTTATCATCAATATATATTCAGGTTCCAGCTAGAATTTCAGTCGGTCTTTTAACTGTTCTTACAGTTACTACTCAAAGCTCAGGTAAAAAAACATTTTAAAACTCAAATGCAAATTCCAATAAAAAGATATAATATGCATTAATATACATCTGTTCACGTCATGCTCACTGCTTCACTCCTTCCTTTCATTTAAATGCTTATTTGCTTGTAATAATGTCGTCGTCGAGAAGAAAAATATTAACTTTATTTTGAAAGCTCTTCTTGGCTGTGTACCAAGCTTAATGCTGTTTCCCCTTTGTCCATCAAAAATAGAAATCATATTCTCTTATCTAATTTATTCATTATTTAGGTATTCGGTCGCAATTACCACGTGTATCATATATAAAAGCCATTGATGTTTGGATGTCAGCATGTCTTGTTTTTGTTTTTGCTGGTTTACTTGAATATGCGCTTGTTAATGTTATTGCTCGTAAAAATGAATTAAGACAACAAGTTCGATTTTCTCGAGAGGTAAGTTTAACAGTGTTCAATGAGTTCTTTTTCTTTAATTAGTTGTTTCAATGTGTGATTAATATCTATTTGGAAAATATTATTATAGAAAAAGAAAGTGGACAGAACAGCAAAAGTAACTTTAATACAAAATCTCCAGGATGGCTCTTCTTTTATATCAGAGAGAGTAAATTTATTTCTTTTAGTTAATAGAATTTTTCCCTTGAAGCTTCTTCTTATATTTTCTTACATATACACACATACTCACACTTGCACTCATACGTAGACACGTATACACATACATGTTTTATTATCACAAATATATATGTATATATATATATATATTTAATTTTATTATATAGATGTAATAGTTTTAAATGGTTGTTTTCTTTTGTTTTCTTTCATTAACTTTTCATTTTTCTTATAAATATTGCTTTAAAGGTCATTGGCAATCGTCTTGCTCAAGTGCATTTCTATAAAAAAGATGATACACATCATCAGACATCTGCTGAAACAACAGAGACACTTGTGCATAAAGCGAGTGCGGCCGAGAAAAACTTAGTTGGTGCAAATACCGCTAGTTCACTTGTTCATAATTCATCATTGTCCAATACTAACGCACCTGCACCGGCACCACAGGTAATTTTGCCACTACCAGCACCAGTACAAAAAACTGCTAAACCTGTTCGTGACACGGCGCAATTAGTGAGTTAAAAAATAGAATTAAATCAGCGGAGAGAAAACTTGTTTTGCTAACTAAGGTTGACCTTATCTCAGCTGTTCTTTTTCCTGTGGCCTTCATTGTATTTAATATTATCTACTGGTAAGATTGAATGAACTTATGAAAACATAAATAATTCTTATTGTTTTTATTGGAAATCAACTTTAGGATGGTTTATCTTAATATGCATGTTGAATATATTTTGAAATAATGTCAACTTAACGAAATATTTGAAATCATAAATCACATCGAAAACAAAAACAGTTGAATCTTTGCTAGTGTTTCTGTTTTTGTTTGCCTGAATTAATCGAAAAACTAACGTTGTTTCGTTCTCCCTTCCTTTTTTTTAATAAAAATTATCATGGAACAATATATCTTATTATTTTTTTGTAATATATTATGTATGTATTGAATATCTTCATAGAAATAGAGATGTTTGGAAATAAGAATCATTATTATCTGTAATATTATGCTCTCTAATGAATCTTTAAACAAAATATGTTCACAAGCTTGGATCAATCAAGATGCAACTGATATGTAATAAGGTTTTCAAGATCCGACGACTGACAGAATGAAATAGATCGAATTCAATTCGAAGAAAATGACTATAGCAAATGGATTTATTTAACTTGGAAGCTATTCTAAGAAGCTTCGGGCTTTCTTCTATGAACAGCTACAATCTCTATTAAAAAAAGCGAATTAGTTTTTCTATAATCCAATAGATATACAAAACGTTTCTTCAATGCTATGTAATCGAAGAATAATCTTTTCAAACAAACTAATGATGAGATTCACTCTTAAGGGAATTTTCTTCCTTTCTATGAAACTGTTTCTAATGAACACGAACGATTGTTCGTTTGATGTTTCATTTCGATTGAATCACGTGAAAGTTCACAAAATAGATTTGTATCTATTCGATTATTAAATTTCATTCTCACACTTAAACAGACTTTCAATGAATGCGTGATGACGAAAGATCATATCTGTATAGGTCATTGCCAGAAATGAACAATACAGTACCGGAAAATAAAAATAGACAATGGAACACATGATTTGAGCTGCAAGTTATTTCCGTAGATCTGTGAGTTCGATTCAATTTAATTTAAATATTGAACTTCTATTAATTTTAATAAAAGAATATATTTATTAAATAATATCTCAATAATGTTGCAAGAAATACTTTATCTAGAGGTGTCTCAATCATACTTTCATCATGTTCTTACAAGTAGTGTTGAGTATCTCGTTGAGCTGAGTTGTCATGCTCGGATAACTGTCGTATTTTAAATTACTCCAAGAAAAAAGATGAAGAACTATTATAATCTATTCAAAAGTATGACACTTAAGAGAGAGAGAGAGAGTCCATGAGGCCATCATGGATTGGAAGCACTCGATACAAATTATTTTTTTTAATTTTATTAGCGCATTCGAAACGTCCATGTGTGAGACTAGTAGCCTGAAAATTTTAGCTTCTAATACCGTTCCTATGAAAAGTTACGTAAGGACGACTTTGAGCACTATCGTATTTTTTCGAGAAAAAAAATAGTGAAAATTGTTCGATTCATTTATGTCTGTTTGTGCTTCAATAGATCATCCAAATCTTTAAAAGAATACGTTAAAAGATAGGTCATTCTGAGTTGAACAAGGATAGATATTTAAAATTTTGTATATCACTTACCTTTCGGGACTATTCAGTGCAGCAAGTATGGGCACTGCCAGAATCTTTCAATTTTTCACGACTAATTTTTTACAGTATATTTGATCTAATCTCTTCAATTTAAGCAGACCCAAGCATTTTTTTTGCATAGGTTTGCAGAACTTTTGATTCTGCACAAAACCATAGAAACATATTCAAAACAAAAGGGTATCCTGGGGCTGAAAAATTTCTAGCATTGCTTTTCACCTAGTGAATATCCTGTTGAAAAACAATCCTGAAAGCTATCTTACGGTCATTCATTCATGAAAATTTTAGTCTCAGAGAAATTAGAACTTCATTCCGAAGATAACGGCAGAGATAGTCCTTTCGAAGAAGGAACACATTTTCAACCTTCATACCCGCCTTGCCTGAGGGGGAGTACAGGAATAACGAAAGATTTTGAAAGAATTTTATTTTTCTTATCATTAAATAGTGATTATCTCAAACGATAGAAGTTAAAAAGCTGATCACAATCATATACTCTAATCCTAATATTTATCGTTATATATGACGATAAGTAATCTACTTTCATACTAAATTGGGTGCTAAACATGCTCCAAATATTACATGGAGAACTGATTTTTATCGTATAATAATCAATTATGTCTGGGTTACAATACATAATTGTGATCAGCTTTTGGGGTGAGAGTGAGAGTGAGGGTGTGGGGCGTAGTTAAGAGCAAGATTGACACCCATACCCACACCCCAGCCATCCTCCTTATGTAAATTTTCATAGGAACAGTTTTCGAAGCTAACATTTTCAGATTACTAGTTTCACACATGGAAGTTTCGAATGCGCTAATAAAATCAAAAAAAACATTTTTATCGAGTGCTTCCAATCCGTGATGGCCTCATGGACTCGCTCTTAAGTATTCTTTCTTGACCAGTTATATATCAAAAGTTCCTATTTCAGGTCGCTGTACTAAAGAACATTATATTGGATTGATGTCGTTTGCTTGCCAACATTGTACTAGAATTCTCTATTTGTTTATAACAAATTCAACAAAGAGATGAACTTCTGTTAATTTGTTAGGTTTGCAAGATCTATAATCTTCTTGAGCACTATATTTTGAAGTATTTGTGAAATTTCGAAAATTATAGTTTGTCATACGCCTTCCTAAATCAATTAGACTATAAGTAACATTTGTCTTATGCTATATCTAGAACAGTACGCTTGAAATATTTCAATTTTTTTATTGTCATTTTCTCGACGCAAATCATTGCAATATTTGAGATTTTATCTAAACTGTAAATTTTTCATTTTTCTTCATAACAAAATATATCGATTAGATTTAGCTACTACTTAATCTTATCAAGTCACTTTGTTTGTGACACCTAGTAATAAATGTTGTCATAACTGTTTACAATACCTCGATGAGATATTATGTCGAGATTGACCAAACATGATTGCTCAAAAAAAGATAAATATAGATTCTTGTATGATATTTAAAAAAAATATGTTTGTAGATTTAATACAATCAAGTGTATGTCATTATTTTATTATGTTAATAACCACACTTCGAGTTGTTAAATGACAAGTATTTTATTCTGTTATCGAAATTATATTTGCATGGATAATAAACTGTAAAATCTAATGACAGAAAAAATGCATGATTTCGTACTTCAGTTTACATTCCATTTGGCGGTTCACTATTGTTAATTTTATTCATAAATTCTACTCGAGTTTTTTCATCTTTACGCTTCATAGATCGTCGTCGTTTATAAGGTTTCCAAAACGTCCAAAGTAATATTAGAATTTGATAGAGACAAAAGATAAAAGATAAAATAAAAAATCCATAACGATCAATACGACAAATAGAATATTCTGGATAAAGCGAAAGTTGTAGTTCACTTATATTCGTTGGCGTTAAATATGTAGCTAAATATATTTGATTATAATATAAATAACTAACTACACCATGAAAAACATTTATTATACATAGAGCAACTATCGATGCTATAGCATAAACTGAAAATAAAAATAAATTCCAAATACAAACCAGACAAACGTCGCTTTATTTACCATCTAATGCTGTTAAATATGATATTGTTCTAAATCATATCAAAAGACAAAATTCATTAAAAAGAATTTTTTTTCTGTCGAATTACTTACGGAAGCGATTTATTAACAACCCATCGAAATGTAACAGATGTTAATAAAAGAGTACATGTTATCTGTAAACGACCATGAGAATTAGATGGTGGTATGGCGAATGTGCAAAGAGATGCTGATGTGATAAGAAAAATTAAAAAATATGCATTCCTATTCAAATCAAAAACAATATAGATATTGTTGGCATAAAAAATCAAATCAAAGCTATTAGCTCAACCCCTTTGGAATTAAAATGGCAAACGTGATGTAGCTGCTGTTGCTAATCACTGGAAAAATCGTGTTATTGCATGCATTCATGGACATCTTTCTTGTACTTGTCTTCCCGAAAATGCAATAAGGGAATATTCAATATATTATAGTAAGCAATTTATCATCTAGAGTCTCTGCAAAGAAATAACGTCTACACATTTTTGTCTCTTGTATATTGACACTTCTTTTAGATTACATTTCTTAAAATTAATTTACCAGATATAGTAACCACATTTTCTTCCAACATGACATGTACAACTAAGAACAGGATGAATTTGATCATAATTTAAGGAATATTCTTCTCGATGTTGTTCAAATGAAAATTCAACATGTTCATATAAATGCCAAGATTGTTGATCACTAAATACAGTTCTATTAACACCTGATGGCTTTTGTTTATTTTCAACAAAATAGATATCATTTATTGTCAACGGTGTTGTCAAGGATATTGATAATTCTTGAACATCATATGGAAAATGATTTAATTCCATACGTTCCCAAAAAATGCCTTTGAATTTATGATGTTCCGTTATTTCTAATAGACTATTTGCATTCGTTTTGTTTATTGAATACCATTTCTATTCAATACAAAAACTATTGTATTCAACAAGTAGAAGAAAAATTCATAATGAACTCAATAATTGCATATTTAATTCATTAATAGATTCATCTTCTTTTGAGGGCATGAAATTATTCGAAGCCCATTTCAATAATTACGTACTCGAGAGAAGAAAAAACACTTACATCATGTCTTAGTGAATCTCCCATATTATTCAATACAACTAATTGTGGATTGAAATGATCTGCTTGAGTATTATATTCTAAATCGATTTTTGGATCTTCTATAAACCATGATGCCTCGAAAAAAATTTCACTTGTGTATCGTTCATTAAGTGTATCGATTTCGCCAACACGTAAAAATATACAACGAACACGAATTTCAATGGGTGGATGTTTTTCATTGGAATTCATATCCGATGGTCTCCTGGATTCTGTGTATGGATTAGATGATTTCTTCATTGTTTCATCTTGGACATTAGATTTTGATATCGAACAACTTGTTTGTGAAAAAAGATTGTTTGATTGACAAAGGCTTGCAGAAGCTGCGGGTCCTTCACACGATGATGATGTTACGGCAGAAATTGAAGGTTTTTTTTCTAGAAACTGTTCTGAATGAGGATAGGATGTTGATGTACATGAAGATATCAACTGAAGCATAGTTTGAAATGATTGAGCAGATGATGCTAGTTGATCGATTCGAGAAATATCTTGCACTTCATCGTTTACAGTTTGACGACGATATGATGATCGAGTCGGATGAATATGTGTAGCATCAACTGTAGAAAGTAAAAAAGGGAAAATAAAATATTTTTTAAATATAATATGAATTCTAAGTTCTCGTGTAGATATTTTATTTGTATTCGAAAATTGAAAACTTACGCAAAAAATTGTTGGTTCCATTTAATGCCATTTTGATATTGAATCACTGTTCTCGATATACAAAAACAAATTGATAAAGTGAACAACTTTTCTTTTCTACTTTTACTATTGAAATGCTAAACATGTTTTACTATAATAATGACGCTTCTTCTATGTCAAATATTCTGCAGAAAACTCGAAACTTAGAAATTTAGAGCAATTAATATGAAATAGGAAGTTCTGTTGAACTAGATACTATTAGTAAAAGTAAACATTTGCGTGCGTCAACACTGATCCAATAACATAATATTTTGATGACCTAGAAAAACAAGACATTCGCTTTAATACGAAAGTAATAAGAGAAAGTATGTCAATCGGGTGACGATGACAACTAATATCAATGCAAAATTCTAAACTTATCTGTAAATGTTTTGACATGGATACTTCAGTTGAAAGTACAGTTTCGAGTACGTGACAACCTTTTATACACACTTTACGTAGCGATTTCTTAATTATTTTTATAATCCTAATCGACACGAAGGAGTTTTTATAAATTCTGTTAGAAAAAAAAAACATGAAGTCAATGCTAAAGGTAGTGACATCATTCGAGTACAGATCAACGTAGTTGTAGAAGAACATATTATGCTATGAATAAATCAAAATAAGTATTAACTAAGCTCGAAGATTATTTATATGTCAATGACTTTCTGCATCAAAAGTTTTTGATTATTTTCTAGAATTCTATTTAAGAAGCCTCGGACATTCGTTAACGTTCTTTTTTTATATTCAATATAATACATGCCATAAATCGTCCAGTTTCATTCACACCAAAAGATATTTCAATGTTAATGAACTACTTATAGAAAAAATAAACAATAGACACCTCAAAAAGAAAGACAACGAAAATACTGAAAATTGTCATCATATCATATCACGCGAATAACAGAATTTCCATCAACACTTTGACAAACTATCACAGTGACAATAACTCATCTCCAGATAATAACAATACCGAAAAGAGAAATGTAACTGATATTTTCTGTATATTTCTTTCCGTGCGGTATCCGGTTTTCTTTGTTTTATTTATTTACATAAGAAGATAACTAGAAATATGCATATATGTACATTTACTTTGTCACTGCCACTAAGAGTTATGGCATGTGTACTCAAAATTATTGGCCGAAAAAATAGAAATATACATATTGTTTCATTATTCAAACACTGTTGTTTATATTTAAAAGATTATCAACACTCAGTCAAGTTAATTGAGAAAAGAAGAAAAAGATAATAATAATAATAATATTAATACTTGAGGATAGGATCATTACGAAGTTTGTTTTTCTATTTAATAAGGTTACGCTGTTAACGGGTGGCGCAAAAAGAATTCGACTGTTTGTATTTCCGAATTTTCTCCTCTATTAATCGTTTGATTGAAATGCTTTTTTTTATCAAAAGATAGCGCTTGAAATTCTGCACAAACTGGTATATTTTATTTAACGAATATAATCTCCTCCATTTTTTTGGATTAGACGTAATCGTACAGTAAAATGAAGTACAGAATGTAAGCATTTTTCTTTTTTAATTTTTTGACAGAACGTTTTACTTCGTCTATCATTGTTGCTTTTGTTGTTATGTTGTCCCAGTCCATAGATTCAGTCAATTCATTCCATGAACTGTAATCTAATGGACATAAATCAGGCGAATTTGGTGGCCAACGATCCTTTGAAATAAAATCAGGAAAATGATCAGGATTAGCAAACTACTCCATAGATGTCATAATACCTAAACATAAGGTAATGAGAATCAACCGTTATAATCCTCAAAGAGTGTTCAACTGAGATGGACTCAATATCGTTGCACTAGCTAACGTATACTTCCTATGACTTAATAACTATCGATGCATTTGGTGTAATAATTCTAATGCGAATGACTATATTTTAAAAGCTGAGGAATTTGGTGTAATGATTTTCATCTAGCGATGTTTAAAAGTTATTTACCTTGCACCAAAAGTCATTACACCAAACAGCAGTGTCACATATCCAACATTTGGGGGATGTGCATCTCTAAAGGAGATCTTATATCTCTGGTGGTGAATGACTGCATCTCCTGTGGGAGACGTGGTAATACTTCCAAAATGTTGGATATGTGACACCACTCAATATTTCTACTCGATCCTTTTTTTTTATATAAAAAATAGAATCGTAGACGGGATATAGAAATGGACTCACTACTGTTCTCTTGTTTGCTAAACAATTTCGTAGTAATCATAAATGAATCGCTTCTCGATACTGATGTGAAACAATATCAAATGAGAGAACTGGGTTACATTGAAAACACAGATCTGAATCTGCCCATGATTGAAAGTCATGTATTTTATTAGGATTTCTCTGTACGAAAGAGTTACTTGTAAAACATTGGTCATTAGTTCCGAAACTCGATAATATTCGAACTTGGCTAAAATACGAAATGAGTGGTGTGCCGATATTGATGGCACGCGTCGATGATTCTCCTTTCTTCTCTTCTGTTCTCTTTCCATTGTTCCAATATATATCTCTCTTGTCTCTCTTCTATCTCTCTCCTATATATACGCGTATTATGTATGAAGTTGAGACACGACTGGATATGGCAGATGACACAATACACCATGATGCCGACGGGCTTAGGCAACACTCTCTAGTTTTGTCGTTACACTCTGGATACTTGAAGTAGCCTAATAAACATCATTGCCGAGATCGGCACAAGCTACTCCAATCCAGTTGATTTGTTACAAATGGGAAGTACGAATTTTAGTTTACAACAGAACAATATATAATAAAAAACGAATAATCATATTTGTAAAGTAACACGAGTCGGGTTGATGCTATTAAAATGGTTTAATTTCACTTAGAACAGTTATGCAATTATACCGTTTGTCAGTCGACATTGCCACTTTAGTTATCTCGAAGCTGGAAACGGCAAAGTATCTTGTAAATGCATCATTTTGGAATGATGCTTACAAAAGAATCGAGTATTCTTCACAAGATTTGATGTTAACATTGCATTACCTTGTGTTTGATCCAATATTTTTTCTTTTAATTTTCCGTTCTCGAGATGTATAAACCGAGGAAGTGAAACGAAATTCGTGAAGGATCACATTAATGTCGTGCTTCGGATCGCGTTAAAAATAGTATTGAATGAAAGACATCGCTATAAACTATTTTGCACTGAATGACTCAATCTTTTTCTTTTTCATACTGTGCCCTCTGTAGTTTCGTTTTTGCTTTTTGCCAATCTATTTCGGTTCGATGGTTAATATCTCTTCTACTCTCTTGTAATTGCTCTTTTATAAGAAAAAAGTACCGTAAGTTAAATTCTTTCTAAACGCCTTCAAATCTCACAACAAATCATAGTTATTTGCAGTGTTCCTAATAGGAACCTGAAATAGAATGTATAAATACACTACGCTAGTTTTGAGCATCATGGTTTCGTACAGCTTGTTTCAAGGATCAAAGTGTATAAGACGCTAGAAAGTGAATTGCTAGTCACAAAAGAAAACTTCTATGAAAAGTCGTCCTTATTTTATTTCAAGTGTTTGTTGATGATCGCACGAAAATTTTAAATTTACAAAACGGAAAAAAATGTTCAAAATACAAAAAAAAGCAAGATCTCACAATTAAAATATATAAATATTTTTTCTTATTTCTAAAATAGACGATGTTATGATGCCTCTACCTTTTTTCTATTGGATGAAACACACAAAGTTTTGATCACATTCAATAAATATATTTCTTTTAACCATAAATAAAGACATGCAAATTTTCGTAAAAGTTACTGTGTAAAAAGGAAATCCAGCGGGTACACTGTACGCACTGTTTTTTATCGTCAGTATGTAAATTCTAGTTCATTAGGATTCGATACACTGTTTTTTGCTAGGTACGCTCTTTCATTAGGAACACTGGTTATTTGTCAAAAAAACAAGCTTTATCATTGTATCAGAGACTAGAAAACTCGAGATAAAGCGACATTCGATGAATGATTTCTGCATGAATATACACAATATACAGCAGCGAAGATCGCTAGAATAGTCATTGTGTTCTGGTTAGCAGATTTTTTTTTCAATTTACTGTAGTGATAGACTATGGAACTGAAGCATGTTACTCATTGGTTGAACTAAGCCACGATGAGTCATGGAACAGGGACCTAGACTATTGTTTGTTTACATTCTTTGATTTCTCTGACAAGAAAAAAAAATGCTGAGTCAGAATATTAGAGTCAGCATGACAAAGCGAAAAAAGTTAGATATGAATCGACAGTCGCTCATATAAAAGTTCATAGACTGTTACAGTTGTTTCTCATTATTTCTTTTTGTTCTTTATTAGAAACTATTCGAAACACAAAAACGATGCCACTAGCACTGATTGTACGTGAAAACAAGCAACTTGTCGTCGAAGAACTCGCAGTATGTTTTACTATATCTACCAAAAATATCGTATGATTCTTTTATTGTCTATCTAGCTACCTAAATATGGGCCCAACGATCTTCTGATTAAAGTAACACATGCTGCACAAAATCCAACTGACTGGAAACATGTTCACTTCGGCTTTGCCAAGCCTGGTTCTATTGTTGGCTGTGATTTTGCTGGTGAAGTCGTGGAAGTTGGAAAAGAAGCAACAGGTTCGTATTTCATTACCAATTTTATGGAAGTTATCAAGAAGATTCCGATAAACTAATAGTTGATCAGAGTGAATCTTATTTATGGGTGTTACTCAGTTTTTATTTCACTTTCTAATGAAGAATTAATATGACGAAAATCTCTACATCTAAAAAGAGATAAATCAGAAACTTTTTTACGTGTTTTCTCTCATACATCAGCTACATTTTTCAATAGTATCATATATCGAAGTGGCATTGTTGATATGAAATTACATCGATTTCGATATCGTGTTGTTATCCTAGTTGTCTATTTATCAATGATAGAAAAACAACTTTCTCTATTTCATTTTGTTTATTGACTATAGAAAATTCACTTATATTTACTTCAGAAATATAAAACGTTTGTGTATCTTTGCTATATAGACAGAAAGGTTCTATTTCATAAAGTAAACAGAAAGTAGGACTCGTATTCTTTCTGCGAAACTGTTTTGATATATTATAAATAAATAATCACTCTGTGCTTTTTGTTTCAGGAAACTACACTAAAGGTGAACGTGTAGCCGGTTGTGTTCATGGTGGTCTAGATGCTTCATTCGGTATTCGCGGTTCTTATTCAGAATATGTTGTGCAAGAAGCATCACTGGTTTTCCGCTATCCGTCGACTTTATCTTCAGAGTCAGCCGCTACAATACCATTAGCCAGTATTAGCGCGGCACTTGGTCTCTTTCATGAAATGAATTTACCATTTCCTCCTGCCACTTCTGGCAGTTCTATTCTCGTTTGGGGAGGTAGCACAAGCGTCGGTCAATATGCTATACAATTGGCTAAAGCAGCTGGTTGCTTTGTTATTGTAACTGCATCACCTGCTCGTCATGCTTATTTGAAAGAACTTGGCGCGGATGCTTGCTTCGATTACAAGGATTCGAATGTTGTCTCACATATCAAAGAAGCATCGAAAAATAATTTGGCTTACGCTATCGACTGTATTTCTGAAAATGGTTCAACTGCAACAGTGTGTGCAACACTAACTGGCTCAAATCCACAAGTTGTCACTGTTCTGCCTGGTGTATCGAAAGAAATTCCATCTCATGTAACAGAACGTAGTGTCATGATGTATACAATTTTCGGACGTAAAATGCATGTCTTCGGCCAAGATCATGAAGTCAAACCTGCGGATAAGGCATTTGCCGAGAAATTTTACTTGCAACTCTCAAATATCTTATTACCTCAGGCTCTTGTCAAGCCAAACAAAGCGTCAAAAGTTGCAGGTGGACTCAATGGAGTTGAACAAGGATTTCAAATGATGATGGAGAATAAAATAGCTGCAGAAAAATTGGTGTATACAATGGCCGAGACAAGTAAACCATAGACGTGGACATGCTTTGCAAAGACTAATTTTTTGTTGTCAAGTGTGACCTGCATGTATCTAATTAAATGAAGAGAAAACTTTTTCTAAAATTTCAAATGTTTTCAGTTCCAGCTTTGATCAATGAAAAGGTTGAAATCAGTCAACTATTAGGCGAACCTCTGGTAACATGACTTCATTTGTTTGTTCAAAAAATGCTGTGACTTTTTTACCGATACTCTAATAGTAAGCACATACCTCTCTTTAGAATGTTGAACCTTAATTATTTCATCAAAGTAGTTAACTTTATAAAGCGATTGTTATAACCGAAGACAATACTCTATGATTTGATGATTAGAGTGTACGTTTAGTCTAAGTAATAGTATACTTTATTTGTAATCATTACGGTGGAGTCCTCTGATTTCTTGATGTGATTCTTTAGCTTTGATTGTATTCTATTCCAAACGTCATTGATAAACTGATGCTAATAAATTTCATTAAGATCAAACTATCAATAACTCATGCTCATTCGTTCAACTAAATATTTAGTGGTTTCTTTAGAATATAGTGTTTTCAAGTTCTGAACAATCTTAAACAACAGTAATATGTAGCGGTAAAAAAGCGTGAGTATCAGTGTGGCCGTTGATGACATCTCATTCAATTTTGATCTGTAAGAAGATCTACGTGTCTAAATAGATTCTTTCTTTTTAACAAGAATCAATCAAAATATAGTTTTTCATATACCATGTACACATACTCTCAATCGAAGTATTCGGTTGTTAAGCAAAATCTTTTGATCTCCTCTACATATCTATCAAAGATGAAAATATATGTTTTCTTATAGTGTTATCTTGAGGTTCGATAAAAATATCCTTTTCACAGAACAGACGATCGGCTACAACAGCCAGATCTTCTTTTCGCTCTCTATACTACAGAAGTAAATCAAAAATATTCTCCTAAACTTGATTTACATATCAAAGTAGTTTGTCTTACCAAATAACGAGTGAGAATAAAAAACAAGAAGTGAACTAGTAAAAATATTTTTGAACGATATTGAGTGTAGATAGACGAATACAATTGTTTCATACGTATAAACGGTGTCAAGATCAACAAAGTTCATTCTAAAACAAACTATTGCTCAAATTAGGTGAACTTTACAGAGTGATTGAGCTTCATGGCAAAGTTAAATCTACCATGTCGATTAAAATATGAATACCTGCAATGATCCATTATACTTATATGTGTTAACGACACGACAAAATCTTCCGGATCTGTTAAACGGATTACAAAACACAATATTGCATATATGAAAAACTAGCTCATTTTATTTCAACTGAATCGTTTATTAACGATACAACGTAAAGATCGTAAGAATGTCTAGAGAATTCCAAAGTTCGAATTTTTTTTTCTACTAAGTGAACATCATATACATTCGTTCAAGTATACGCTCACATCTGTCAGGCTATCCGAAACAACGAAATTCATCCGATTATCGCCATTGAAATCTGAGAGAGCCAACATGAGCGGTTGATGATGTGAATTAAACAGCTGTGGTTTACCCAAAGTTCCTGTGCCATCACCAAACATCAAAGAAAAATGATCTGGTCCAATTAGACTAATCAAGACATCAAGATGATTGTCACCATTGAAATCGCCGATTACATCTGAGGACGAACAATCGAAATCCATGTAGGCATATGCAAGATAGAAAATGCCATTTCCATAGCCCAAAAACACATTGATCGAACTATTTCCACAATTGAAAGAGATTAAATTCATGTTTTCATCTTCGTTTAAATCACCAGTACCTAATGCTGACGGAATGTTTATCGTAATATGACTATGACGATTCAGAAACGTACCGTTGCCAATACCCAAATGCACAGTCACACTCTGACTCATGTAATTCGCAACAACGAAGTCAACATGATTGTCGTGATTAAAATCAGCCGTAACGATTGAATCTGGCATAATTCCTGTGACAAACGAATTCTGTGGTGCAAAGGCGCCATTACCATAACCAAGACGAACAGTAACAACGTTTGCGTCAGTACTTGTCACCAATAAATCAAGTAATTGATCATTATTCAAATCTACGATAGCGATTGCATATGGACCACTGACAACTTGAATGGGCATTGGTTGGTCAAAAGTACCGTCACCTCGACCGAGAAGGACACCAACGTTCGCATCACTTGTGTTACAGACCACTATACCAGCATGGCTATCGCTATTCAAGTCACCGACAGCAGCGCTACCGATCAGCACTTCGACTTGACTTACAATTGGCAATTGAAAACTGCTGTTCGCATATCCAAGAAAAACGTGAATAGTCAAGTCTTGATTACAAGGAACAACTAAATCCATATAATTATCATCATTAAAATCACCAACAGCAACAAAAAGCAGGTAATTTGAATATTAATATGAAAAAGATTGATCAAATGTCAGCTATCATCTAAATGTCGAAAAGGGCAATTTCTTAATTAATTTTAATTAAACACTCGATACAGCGATCATTTCTTAATTGTGTCAATTAGCTTCTCGTTAAATTACTCATTCTTATTTCGATTTATTCAGAAAGAGCTCCGCTACTAATATGAGACTGATCTTTTACGGTAATGCTCTCCATGAAGATCCAATCAAACATACCAATTGAATTTTCTATAATTTAATTATTGAGATTTGATCAATGCAAACTACAAGAAATATCAATAGTCATTAAACTACAACGATTGCTGTTTGCTTCTCATAAAGTAGTTATTTGGACAAAAAGACAAGCTAGAAGATTAGTGCTATTCGCAATTCGATGCCGATATTTTGATCTCTTATTCTTGAAAATATCAAGAGAATATAGCTTTTTGCCATATTTTCAGTATCTATTCGAATGAATCAAGATAATTACTTGCAACAGTAGAAGTTGATTGAGTAGTAGTTTTTAGTGTTGCAGAAGAAGTAGAAACAGTACTATTGTTGTTATATAATGATCTCGCTGTAGTAGTTGTACTTGATCGAGTAATTGTACCATCTAAAATAATATATTTGAATTTTACGATAAGCAATGTTAGCAGTAAGACTGAATGTGTTCTCAAAACTATGATAGGTTACTTATCTATCATCTCAGTCATGTTCTGTCTCGTATCAATAATTGCGGTTGAGATAATCGATACTGATTTACATGTAATCTAGGCACTTTATTTTTGTCATTTATCTCAATGAGTTTATTGAAGAGAACGTTTCTCAAAAAGTCTATCGATGTGAAACAAACTCAGTACTATAATAATTTCGATTGTGGTGGATGCCACAAAATTGATGAATCAAATAGAAATATAATCAACTGATTACTGGTTGACTTCAACCTGTTTGATTCATGTCGACAATCAGATGGAAAATAGTAAATAATGTTAACGTGTATTGAAGACTGTTAAAACTCTCAGAATATAATATATCCAAACTAATTTTCGTTTGCGAGCAAGTTATCTGGTCATTATGTTCTTTCTGATAACTGATTTTTGTTCTTTATTTTACTGTGCTCAAAGTAGTCAATAAGCAGTATGAATGCAGCAAATCGAAGAGCGGTTATCAGCTTCTGATTTGTTCACAGTATGTGGAACTCGCTCGTATTAAATTCACTCAATTGGCAAGAATCTTATCAATGTTACCTTGCATTCATGAAGCTTCTCGTGAAATATAGCGATACCAAAAACAAACGCTCTCTGAATTATTCCTTTAATGCTTTCTGCTCCTTGCATTATAAATTCTTTGTGATTAAATGTACGATTTCAGAAGACACTATTTGTTGTTATGTCGGTACGATGCAAACGCCATCATATTCATTATGTGAAATAAGTTCTTGTAGCATGAAATTGTGTTAGGTTTGTCACTTGTTTAAAATATAAAATATAGCATCAATGTCTACAATTGGAAACGGTAGAAAATTATGAGAATTTTCACAAAATGAAATGAAAGATTCTGCGAAGTATTCCAACATGTTCGAAAACGTTTGGAAACACACTGCCAGCTTCATACTGTACTTCATAAGTGGACAACTTCAAATAAAGAGAGCTCTAGTTTGTGAGTGTTCAAGCTCATTATAGTCATATACATGTTTGGATCAAAATTAAGATACATTACATATTCGTGTAATCCAACGTTTGACTGACATACCTAATGACGATATTGTTGTTGTAGAGATTACTTGTTTATCGTGACTCAGAGTCAGCAGAACAGTGATTATTGTAATAATAACTCCAATAATACATATTATACTCAGCATAGCAATTAAGTTTGCTCTGGCTGTGTAGTGTCTGCATACAATAATAATGAATGATATAAAAGAAACTATGTTATCCCAAACACGTACATGATACAGATGAATGGTTTTTTCATTGATGAATGAAGAGTGTTTTACAGAGAACGTTTTTTTGGAATATCAGATATTCGATCAGTTATAAATTCAATTATTCTAGCGCTTTTTGGAATGCCGCTGTATAATATTAAATACCGAATGACAGTCATATAGGAAAAGAATGAATTTGTTTAATTTATATAGTACTCGGTAATATGGAAAAATATGATTCTTTAAATTTCTTTCAAAAGATTGTTATGAACAATAACAGGTGGTATGCGATTCGCATCACTCTTAATCTAAGTGCCGTTCTCACCAACATCTTGCAATCATGAAGAATAAATTATCGAAATAGAGAAAGTAAACGACGGAAGTTTGAATTGAGAAATGGTGTAAAGCTGCGTTGAAAATGTCGTCCTTATCATTGATTTTTGGCCCAATCATTTCAGCATGTTTCATTTTAAATCGAAATCGATACTATAGAAAGAAAGTCAATAGAATATATGAAACATCACTTTTGTGTTAAACTTTATTCTTTCGATGGAATAACAATTACGAAAAATCTTTCCATTACGCCCACTCAAGATATTACTATACTAGTTGTAAAAAGACGCACTTGCCAGCTGTCGAATTCGTTGAAGCTATTCAACGCTGACACTGGTAACTCTGTGATATTAAGTAACATCAATATTGCGATGGTAAATTTGATTCCATCAGTCATTTATTTAGAAGTGATTGAATGAATAACCATTCAACTAAGAACATCTCCTTTGCAATGTTCCAAACAAATAAATATAAAATTCTGAAGAGAAATATCTTAGCTTGTTATCGTAATCTGTTTCAAAAATGATGTGCTTCTAAATTATTTACCCTTAACAAAACAAAAAAAGTGTATACATAGCATGTTAGTATCAATATACGTATGATAGAAACCTTGACAATCAAATAAATATGTATATGCTAAAATTAGTTCTAGAAAATTTTAGTCGATCGCAAGATAGTATTCATTTGACTATTTCATGTAAACAGTAATAAATCTATGGCAAGATTTTGCGGACTATTGATTCGATACGATTCTGATCAATTGTTCAGGAGAAATATCTAGTATATCATTTTTCACTTCTTACATTTTTGTTCCTTAAAAACAACGAAACAATTCAACGCCAATTCTATAGGCTGGTAGGGAACGCCATCTTCTCCGTTCCTTAGAGGCTATTGTATAGCTTAAGCGCAATGGCGTAGAAATGTGTCAGTATAGCAGCTAGCTTCCTTCAATTTCCGTCTGTATGGTTCGATCCGTGTGTTTTTTTCGAGAACATGCCATACATTAAGCAGTTACAAGCGAAAATTTGCATATATATATATTTTTTTGAAATAGAAAAAGAAATTTTGAAGACTTTCGATAGAGGATCGAATTGATTTTTTTAACAACACACCAGATGTCTCAGTCCGTTACTATATCAATACAATATTAAGAGCAACAAATAAATGCGTAGTACTATTTATTGATTATCTTTACAGAGTAATTCATTAATTTAAGGATGCTTTAAAAATACTATGTAACTTATTTTGTTATTAGTTAGAATTTGAGAGAAGAACTTTATCTTCGTTGTTGAATTCAGTGAAAGTCGAATAAAAATCTTTTTATTCAACTTAAAATGATCCTCGTTTCTTTTTCAGATCGCAATCAAATATATGGATTTTCACTATCACCGCTCGATCGAATATTTGAAGACTATTCAGTGTTGACAACAAGCTATTTGAAATGCCTTCTTACGAGTACAATGAATTTAATTGAAAAACAATTATAGCGATTCTCTAGATGATGATATCAATCGTTTGAAAAATAGCTAAAAGTTTATAATTATTAACTAATGAAACGACTAAAGAAAAACAATTGAGCTATTCTGATGTGTTGAACCGTTATTTTATTTTTTTAAATTTTCTATTGAAGATATCAATGAAAAAAACAACATCATTCAGTAAAGTTCGTGCGAATAGAATTAAATATTTAAAATTATTTCCATTATTTATTCATGATATTGATCGAGTAAGATGAGTATATAGTTTGAAAATACATCACTTTATTCTATGCATAATAGACTCGTGAAGATGAAAGTCATTGGCCTTGTTTTGAAGCGAAAATTGTTGATGATCTTATTATGATTCCTGGTGTTGAACACGGTGATAAACTTTTTAGATATGTAAGTTGACTGAACAATTTTTCTTTTAAGCATTTTCTATACCAATCAACATCTATCTCGAATCCATGGTTACTGAGTTACTAATATATTTGACTGATAACAGAAAAAATAAAATAAAATGAAGAGAATTCTTAAGTTTTGCCAACTAAATGTTGACACAATCGAATATGGAGTTTTTCGTATCTGCCATTGTGAATATCGATTGTCATCATAAGAATTAGGTATCTCTTACATTATCTTTTCGCTAAAGTCGGGTGATCTTCTTTTGTAGGCTCTGTCCTGATCGAGAAAACAATTCTAACTCTTATTTTACTATGAATCATTCGTTATTCATTTATTTTCGACTTAGTTTTCAATTGAAAGATTCGTCGCTATATTATAGGGAAGTTTTGGTAAAAGTGAATTTGTTCGAACTACAACTCATGCTTCACCATCAACACCATTAGAAACAATACCAAACGATAGAAAAAATTATGAAAAACCTTATCGATTACGATCCATTGAATTCAATAATGGAAAGTTTGTTATTTATTACTTTATTTATTTATCATCTAATCAATAAACTATAGTTATCAAGAAATGGAAATCGATGTAGAAAGTTCTAATTTTGAAAAAGATTTTCTTAATGAATTAAATCGAAAAATGTTTCCATCATCTTTCGAACAAGTTCGAGAACGAAATCATCATGAATGTCAAACAATTCTTCAACAAGCAAAAATCTTTTCAACCACTGATTCCAAACCAATGAAAGATAGTAACATTGAAATTCCAACATCAAAACTACTTATCTACGAACATGTTTATCTCCTATCCGAAGAAGTTCGATCCAATTCTTCTTCTTGTACTTAACTTTTCATTAATGTTTTTAAAGGCTATTTTTCTTCAACATGCTCTTGGTTGTCTAAACGTAAAAAATGAAGATAATCAAGTAAGACAAAGCATACCCTATCAATTTTATTCAAAAGCATAATTTATAAAGATTTTATCTCCAGATGAATTATGGACTAGATTTTGTTTAAAAGATAAGAATTTTCCGATCAAATATGCGGTCTATTATCATTACCGAAGTATCGGATGGATTGTTAAATGTGGTTTAAAATTTGGTTGTGATTATAGTAAATAAACAGAATGACTTTTTTCAGGTATCGATTTGTTTCTTAATTAAAAATTTTCATTTTAGTGCTTTATAAATTTGGTCCTAGTTATAATCATGCTAGTTATTGTTTATCCATAGAAAATTTTTGGAAAACAAACAGTTGTACGTGGTCATTTATTTCAGGTTTTAATCGGGCATGTTTAAATGCAGGCAAAACATTACTTTTGTCCAATGTTGAATTACCACAAATAATGACGAATTCTATTGAACAATTTCTTGAACAAACTAAAGTAAAAACAATCGAAATTAATCGATGGATACCAACACAAAATCAATTTTTAGAAACATCGAAATAATACATTGGTTACTTATTAGTTATTTTTCTTTATTCTAGATAGTTAAAATCTATTCTCATAATGACATGGCTATGGTGGAGTTTTATCTTATTCATTCTGATGTGTACGTGAAGTTGCTCTGATTCTATTGCGGCATGTTAGTCGCGTTATTTTTCTCACCGAATTAATTTTCACTTCATTTGTTTGTTTTTTTTTGGGGGGGAATTTTCAGTCATCTTATATGTTTCGAATAAATACTATTGGTCGGGTACATCATGTCCGTCATTCGATCGAATGGACGGTAAAACTGTTGTTATTACTGGAAGTAATACTGGCATTGGAAAATATACTGCTGTTGAATTAGCAAAACGAGGTATAGAAAATTTGTCGAATGATTTGAAACAAATAAACTTTTTTTTTTTTGATAGGCGCTCATGTTATTTTAGCATGTCGAGATCGAAAACGAGGAGAAGAAGCTTTGAAAGATATTTGCAAATTATCAGGAAATAGTAATGTAGAAATTGAAATGCTTGATCTTACTTCATTAAAATCGGTTCGAGAATGTGCCAAGCGACTACGTGAAAGATTATCAAAATTAGATGTTTTAATAAATAATGCAGGTAAAGGAAAATATTCATAGAATTTCATTTCATTCAATAGTTATTTAGCAAAAATGTAAATTGATACGGTTCTTAAATAAATGTTTGTTGTCTAGATGAACTCAAAAAGAATTTCATTTAGATATGATTAATATAGATAAGCGGTCTGTTCTAAATTTTCAATAAAATAAAAGCATCAGTCGTAATGAAAATTATGAAAAAATATTATTAAGTGTTAAATTGCTTTTTGGTTAAGATTATCTAAATTATTTAGTTACTTTCGAGAACACAAAGAAAATAAAGCTTGCAAAATCAATGTGAAACTCTACAGAGATAAAGAACTTCTGTTTGTCTGAAAATATGTCTACATTATTTTAACATGTATTATTTTCGTGAGTCTATTTCTGCAAATATTCCAGTCGAAATTTGAAAATTTGCTCATCTGATGTTCTTGAGAGCAACTCAGAAGTCGTATGCGATTGGTAGAACGATGTCAGTAATTCATTCGAGCCGATTCGTTATTCTATTGATAATCATATGGATCTTTTCTTTTGTGAGCCTTAATCCTTTTCTTTTTCCATTGTTCGTCTACGCCCGTCCCTCTTTCTGTTTTCTACTTACCGCAGATGAAATAGTATAATTTACAAGTATGTATTAGAATTTCATCACAATTACATTTGAAAAAGTTCCCGATTCTGATCTTAATTTTTGTTATAGGTGTAATGATGGTTTCCGGAAAATCAGTAGATGGTTATGAAATTCATTTTGCTGTCAATCATCTTGGTCATTTTCTATTCACAAATCTTTTATTAGATTTAATGAAAAAAGCCTCAACTGCTCGTATCATCAATGTTTCATCAATGACCCATTCTTGTAAATTCTTTTACTCTGAACGAATGTAAATTTTACTTTAATTTTTCTTCAACTAGTTTTTAATTGTACAATCAATTGGGATGATATTAATTTTGAAAAACCACATTTGAAAATGTATGCTTATTCACATAGTAAATTAGCAAATATTTTATTTACAAATGAATTGGCACGAAAATTACAAGGTTTTTATTCTATCTTTAAATATTATCCATGTTTTTATTTCTTTAAAAACATTTTCTAGGTACAAATATTACGGCAAATAGTCTTCATCCTGGTAAATTAATTTTTAAGAAAATAATCGTATATTAATTATAATTCTATAGGTGTTGCTCGAAGCGAAGTCATTCGATATATGTGTGGTCGATATCAAATAATATTAAATTTTTTACTTTTTCTTATTACACCTTTATGGTGGTGTTTCACTAAAAATCTTGAACAAAGTGCTCAAACATCAATTTATCTTGCGTCTGATCGTCGTTTAGATCATGTTACAGGAAAATATTTTAGGTTAGTTACTTAGCTACTCTGTTCCGTTTACATATTTCAATATTTATATATATAGTGATTGCAAAGAACGTCAATCATCTGCAATATCTTGCAACGAACAATGTGCCAAACGTCTTTGGCAACTTAGTGAAGAAATGACACATTTAAATGATGCATTAAAAGAAGTTCGAGATCAAAAAAATGATTAATCGAGAACAATTTATTTTCTATTTTCTTTTGAGAATTTCGTCTTTCATAATTCATACAAGTAATTCCTATTTTTAGATTATAATAGAAAATGATAACAACTAGTAATGAATATTGTTCGTATTGTCAACATTCATCTTTTGTACCTCTTCGTTCAACTTGGGCAAGAGCTGTTTTCAACAAAATGGAAAGTGATCGATGTTTGAAAAATATCGATCGAAATAAATGGTATCGATTATCACGCTATGATCTTTTACGTAATGAATATCAACAATGTTTTGAACAGCTGTATGAAGATGAAGAAACGACAGTATTCATTAAAGAAAGTGAAAATAGATCAGATAATGTTCCTTTACAAATTATTCATAGTCTACTTACTTCATTGTTAACTCTTTTTATTACGCGCACATCAGGTACGATCTTATTTAAATCGTTTTGTATGAAATTTTGATTGGTTATATAAAACAAAAACTACATCAGTTTACTGATTGAATTAGAAAGAATATTTAGACATTGACATTTTATTGCCGTTAAATATTTTCAAACGTCAATAATTAATAAGAGAGAATATTATGAAACTTGAATAAAAATTCAGAAATTTAAATTTATCATTCTTTCTAATATTTATTTGTCGTTGATGGATTTACCGAACGTTCGAGTTTCTGTTACATTTTTTATTTTAAATATCATTTCAATATGTTAGAGATTCAATATCGATATTTATCATGCGAACATCGATGAACAAAGTTTTGGAATTTATTTAGATTTCATTTTTATTTATCTATTATAGCCAATGGTTTAATTGGTCGTGGTCGTATGTTTGTTTATTCGAAAGCTCAATTTAAAACTTTACTTGACATAGAATCACACGAAGAATCTTCTCGATTCAATAGTCTTCTTGATATTGGTGCTGGCGATGGTTCAGTAACTGAACGAATGTCTAGTCTATTTAAAAATGTTTACGTAACAGAATTATCTTCAGCAATGCAATGGCGCTTATCAAATTATGGTTATACAGTTTTAGATGCTGATCATTGGCAAAATTTAACATTTGATGTTATAACATGTTTAAATGTTTTGGATCGTTGTGAAAAACCATTAACATTACTAAAACAAATACGTCAACATTTAAATTCTAAAATTGGTCGTTTAATTATAAGTCTTGTTTTACCATTTAAACCTTATTTTGAATATAATAATAATCATTATCCCGATGAGACCATAGAAATAGAAGGTGATTTACCCGAAGAACAGATAAATAGTTTTCTATTAAATGTTCTTCAACCGTTAGGTTTTCGTTTAAAAAAATTAACACGTTTACCATATTTATGTGAAGGCGATATTGAACGTAGTTATTACTTTCTGTATGATTATATATTTGTACTAGAGATGTCATGAGATACTGTTCGTTTCTGTTCTGTTTCTATTGCTTTTTGTTTTGTTTTATTTATTCTTTCTAATGTTTTACAATGCACTACATCTTATTGGCATGACCTTTATATAGTTGAGTGCAGATATGGTGACCATGAATTTGTTTTATACTACTTCTAGATTTCTATAGATAATGAGCAATACTTCATTTGAAGATAAATTAAAAGATCTGAACTTATCCAATGATGAATTAAAACGTTTTTCTGATGCATTTAAAAATGACGAATTTCGTAAATTATTTATTGAATATGCCGAGGAATTGAATGATCCAAAAAGTCGTGAATTATATGAAAAAGAAATTTGTGCCGTTGAAGCACAACGTGGACTTGATGCAACATTTGTGCATCCTAAACCAGGCCATGTAATTAAGACAACAATCGACGGTAAAAAGAAATGTTTTATTAATATAGCAACCAATGAACATGTTGAGAAGCCGTCCTATAATAAAACTGCTGGAACAAATGGTAAACAAGGCGTAAGTTGGAGTTTACCGCATTGTTTAGCTGGTCCACATGAGGATATTGATCATGAATCTAAACCGTGTACGGTTTATGATGTTATTTTTTCACCAGATACATATCGGATGGCAGAAACAAATGGAAGATTTATGAATATGCTTCAGGATTCAGCATTAGATTCAGTTGAAAATAATTATCACTGTAAACTTGACAGAAATAATGTTAAAAAATTAAAAATGAAATTTAAAGGTGTACCTAAAGCAACTATTATTAGAAAAAAGAAGGAAAATCAACAAGAAGAAACTGTACAAGATACTGAAAAAACATTGAAAGACGAAACGTAAGTACCGATATTAAATTTAGTATAAAAAAATGTACATGTGATGATTGAAAATCATGCTGATTAGAGAAGCAGCACTGTTTGATAGAAAAATATTTAGCTAGCTCTCTGATGGAATTATTTGATCTAATAATATCAAGAGACATTATGAAATCGTTCTTCTTCCACTCAAAGCCTTTTTATCAAACGCGAAATGTAATTAAAGTAACAAAATTCTTTCGTCATAGTGACATAGTCAGCAAGAGGCTATAAGAGCACTCAATCTCTCAATATAAGTTTTTTTTCGGATAAAAATTAAGGATACATAGTGTTTCTGTAAATACTAGCAATTGTCTTTACTAGAGCACTATTATAAAATAAAACTCTATCAAACAATTACGTGCTTTTCGTAATGTTGTGCGTTAACTATACTTAGTATATGATGAGTAAAATAGAATTGTATATACCTAGTTATACTAATATTTTTGTTAGCAATCATTTTCTATTTTATTTCGACTCAAATATGAATAAATTACACTGACAACTCTTTACTTCTTGACATAGATCAAGTAGAATTATTTTTTAATCAAATATGGAAATAGTTTATACATAAGCTGATTAATATACGCATATAATTACATTCAGCCGAAGTCATTTTACTATCGAGACGCAGAATAGATCATAAAATATTCATTCTACTTCAATGATGTTATTATTGAATTAATGATTAATTTGATTCTTGTTTTCATTTTCATTTATCTGAATAAAACTTGAGATTATATGTGCATAGGTAACAATTTTCAAATTGAAATTAAATCTTTCATTGTTAGGATCGTATCGATACCTTGCTCAGATCAAAGATCATAATAGACGCTATCGGTTTTTAAATTTTATCGATAAGAAATTCTGTAAAATACAGTTCATTGTAGCAAGAATTGAATACACTTGCGAATTAGTGTTTACAAAAAAGAAACAGTGTATCAAAAAAATAATCGTTTAGAAGTTTGATGCTACCATAATTGTCTTAACTTGTAGTCTAATAGTGAATTTCTAGTAGCTTTCATCAGACAAAGATAGTTTTGGATGATAGCAATCATCTACTTACTACTGGTAAGTTTGACACAAAATCAAATGTCTTTTTTTCTGTGCAGAGATTTTTCAAGCTATTATTATTTTGAGTACTTAACAAAAATCAATTTTATTTTTCTTCAAGTGATGATATTATTGAAAAAGCTATATCAAATGCTCAGAATCACAAAGTCGTTTTATCAAGTCATAATCGGGCTGTAAATCCTCCACCATCAAATAACATGAATCAAACTGAGACGACAATAGCGCCTCGTACGGATGAAAATGGATTTACTATTCCAACATATCGAATAGTTCACCGTGGTGAATTCGATATGCAAGATTGTTCGAATTCTCTTGTAACACAAGTTCATTCGGTGCGTCCAAAAGAGTTAATTGTTGAAATTGATCTTCCATTATGTGCATCTTCAAGTAATGTGGATTTGGACGTATGCGAGCGTACAGTTAAACTTAATTGCAATGCACCCAAATATTCTCTTGATCTACATCTGCCTTATCCAGTACGTGAAAGTGATAGTCATGCACGTTTTGATAAAAAACAACGGAAATTACTTGTTACATTAGCCGTAATTAAAGAAACTCCATCCATAATTCAAATGGATACAAATGTTGATATGGACGAAAAAAATGAAGAGACAGAAGCACCAACAGAAATAGTTCCAACTATAGTTCCAACTAATGAATCGGTTTCATCAGATGAAAAAGCTTCAAATATAACTTATACATGCATTCCATTCGAATATAAACAAGGTTTAGCTCATATAGCATTAGTTTTATACGTTAAAAACATTGACAAGCCAACTTTAAAAATTGAAAATGATGGTCAACATATAACTATAAAATTATCATCCTTAGGATCAGGTTTTTATCCTCTATATCATCAACTTTATCTTGATTTTGATGAACCCATGGTATTTGATACAACAGAAGGTTCATCAACAATTAAATTTAATGATGATAATGTTTTAATATTATTAAAGAAAATTTCAAATGATAAACACGTAACAAAATTTACAAGTAGTGTTAATGGCGACGATATAACGGTAAACTATTTTTCTATTTTTTTTTCAGTTCCGTCTCGAGAAGAAAGTCACTAGTTCAATAGTAAAGTGTTTTTGTTATTTTGCACGTACATAGAATTTTGTATTCCAGATGTCAAATATAATGGATTATAATAGATACTAATGTGTCGTTATTGCCATAAGATTAATATAACTGATTAAATAATAAAATTCTGGAAAGTCAGTTATATCAGTACTTCTACATTTATTCAAATAGGAAAAGAAAAACTTTCTAAGACTTGTTTTATGTAATTATAATAGGCTTATCTATCATTTAAGTACATAATACTTAAATTGAGATAAAGTAAGCAGCAATGGCAAAGTTCCGAGAAAATGTCACTTTTCCTACCCAAAGTCCCGTGGACAGGTGCCGCCACCAGTAAGGTCCTATGGCGGGACTTTAGGTTGAGGGTGAAGGACTTTTCACAGGACTTTAGGCAAGGTGGACATTTTCTGGATCTTTGCCAGACCTCAAAGTAAGTAGGAAAATAAAAATGAGAAAAAGAAAAGAATATCTGTTCCGAGTAAAGAAATAAGTAAGACATATCGATTATAGTGGAAAGACGACTACAATGTATGAGATACTTTTTAATATAATTTATTCTTTATCAATATAATGAGACTAACGAATATATGCGAATACGATATGTCAACCATTGGAAGGAATATGTGCTGAGAAAATATTTTAAAACACTTTATAAACTTGTTAATATTCTCGTATGTAGGTCAATTATTTTCCTGCTTCAACTGCTATGGAGAAATCAGATACATCAACGCAGCAGCGTATGACAAGAGAAGATTTTATTAGATCAGATTCATCGTCATCATCAAGTGCTGATCAACAGAAAAAATTGAGTAGAAAACAGGCAAAGAAAATGGCAAAAGAGAATCGTAAAAAACAAGAAGTTCCTGATGATAATGAACAACTTGTTAATGAAGTTTCAAAAATAACACTTCAATCCAATCATGAAGAAAAAAAATTGGACGGTACCAATGACAATCGAAAAACAACCTCCGAAGAACACGATGATGATTTATCCGATATGAAAGCAGTTGCTTCACGTCCAACAATCTATCGTCGGCACATGTCAGAATCAAATGTCGATCTTCAAATGGGATCCAACGGAGAATTTAAACTTAAAGTAAATCAATTAGAATAAAACATAACAGTGAACTTAAGCATTCTGGATATTTTATATAAGTTTTCCCTAATATTTTGAATATATTAATCAATGAATTGAATTCCTCTTAATATTATATTCTTTCTTGATAATATTTTGTCTTAGTTTTTCAATTACCATAAAGCATGACTATGTGAAGCTTGAGGTAAAAAAGACAAATGATTAAACCTGTTATCTATGCAACATTCTTATTATACGAGGGCTGCTTCCGTTCAGAACATATCTGAGAAATGATTTTAAAATCTCTCTATTAGCTTAATTCTTAATGCACGGATCTTGAAGTGTCTACGGATATCTAATTGTCTGAAATCCTTTTTC
>OENM01000216.1:54905-116792 GCA_900239745.1 Rotaria magnacalcarata
GGGGGGGGTTGGCCAGTGTGTTTTTTGCAATATTTATTCAAGCTATAGTACGTTGAATTAGGCTAGCTATCCTTGAAGAGCCACAGTAAGTACAACTGATATAGGAAATATATCTGATTTATCAAAGTATTTCTTTGCAACGTTGATCAAATTCTTAACCTACAAATAAGTAATTGAATTTCAAGAGAATTCAATTAGACAACCATTTTATATTATTGAAAGACGTATATAATATCAAAAAACAAATAAGCATTCAACAAATTTCTTTTCAATAGGCTTATTTTGCATGTTTTTTAGGGTATATTAAAAAACTCAACAAAATATCGTTCATATTCTGAATCCTTAAATGAGCCATTCAACAATATTGGCAATGATTTTCAACATGATGAATCTGCATTCGAAGCATCTTCAACAGTCGATGATTTAACTAGTAGCAATGAAAATAATAGTATAGTCACGTCACCTGATAGTAGTGGTAGCAATAGTTTTTGTACTACATCGAATTCATCGGCGAACGTGAAACATGTCACATTTAACAATCAAGTATCAAGAAAAACATTTAAACCAGGTGGACCCGTTTCTGGTATGAGAAAATTATCAACAAATCAACAGCGAAAGTTAAAAAAACGTAAACGTCAAGATTCACTGAATTCTCAATCAAGTGATCAAGATGATACAACTAATGACAAGAATAAGCCTAAACAATCGGGTACATACAAAAACCCTGTTGAACTTCAAGATGTTATTGCTTGGCAAGCAACTGGATCTCAATCTAATAACGACGAAAATAAACAGGGAACAACAACTAAATCAGCTGTTCGATTTACAAATCCGCTTATATTCGAATTAGACAATTAGTCTTTGAAGTCTATTCTTTTTTTGTCTTGTGATGAGCATGTGTTTGGTGGATTTTCTTTTTTTCTCTCTTTTTTTTTACTATTGTAAATATTTAATGCATTATCTACTATACACTAGCTTATAGGTGATCGTGTTTTAAAATGAAAACGACATTTAAGCTTTCTTGTGTTCTTTTCAGATGTCGGACATTGATACAATTGATTTAGATCTTGTGATTTCAAAATCACAATATGCTCTCTATGAATATCATTTTGCACAAGCTGATCCACACGATCATGGCATAGTGAGTTCAATTGAAGCAAATAATTATTTTCAACGTTCGCATTTAAAACCGGACCAATTAAAAGTGATCTGGAATTTAGCTGATCCGCATGGTCGTGGCTATTTGGATCGACGAGGATTTTATATAGGACTTAAATTAATTGCATTAGCACAAAATAATTTAGACTTTCATGATTACTCATATATAGCAAAAGATATTGTACCACCCAATTTAGGAGGTGACATACCACAATCAATTACTTTGTCTGTCGCTGATGTATGGACGATAGGACTTGCAGCACGTTGTACTTTTGATCGTGCATTTGAAAAGTTAAGTGGTCCCATGAGTAAAATACCTGGTTCATCAGTTAAACCAATATTTCTTAAATCAGGTTTATCAGCTGATCAATTACATAAAATATGGGAACTAAGTGATATTGATGAAGATGGCGCACTTGATAGAAATGAATTTTCTATTGCAATGTTTCTTATTCATGGTTTGAAATCTTCGACACTAAGAGACTTACCTGAACGTTTACCACAAAGTTTAATGCCAATACGAATGCGTCGTGCATCAACAGTTGACGCTGGTGTTGTACTACCAAATATGGCGGCAATTGCAAATATATTGCCAACACTAGTTCCATTACAGGTTTCGCCATCAAAACGAACTGATGAAAATTGGATTGTTAGTGCAGAAGAAAAACAAAAATTTGATATTTTATTTCAACAAATAGATCTTGATAAAGATGGTTTTATTACAGGTATACAACGGAAATTCGACAAGAATAAATTTTTATGACTCTGTTTTTTCTTTTTCTGCAGGTGGAGATGTTTTTCAGACATTTCTTGCAAGTGGTTTACCAAATTTTGTTCTATCACATATTTGGAATTTATGTGACATTGGTCAAACTGGAAAACTGAATGCAGAACAATTTGCATTAGCATCATATTTTATTAGTCTTAAATTAAAAGGTTTGTTTATTTTCTTATTTCAATTACCTAGATAAAAAATGAAATAGAAAAGAAATTCTTAATCGAAAAGATAATTTATCTACTAAGTTATTTACTGCACAAAACACATGCAGTACAGACTTTACAATATTTTCTTTGCAGAAGTTGAATAGAGCGATGGAAGGTTACATAGTTGTATACTACATGTAAAAGTGTTTGTTAAATAGATGCATAAATAATTGAAAAAGAAAAGAAAAATTTCTATGAATTAGAAAAACTTCTTCACAAGACAAGTGTTTATACGTGATCATTTTGAAGAAAAAATAAACATCACAGCATAAAAACGTGTTACTGACAAAATACTCTTACTCGATTCAATATTAGTTGAAGTCTTGAAGATTTAAAATAAATAAAATGAGTTTGATTCTATTTAATATCGCATGAAGAAAAAACAAGAATTTTCTTATTTTTTTTTCGACTAGATGAAGTTATACTCTATAATTTTATTTTAAAAACTTATGATAATTATCTAAATTTTTATTTAATCTTTGAATAATCTAATTGATTTTTGGAAGACATATGATTTGTATTAGATGACAAGTAACATATCGAAAATTCATTTAAGTACTTAAACTTATCATGCAAAATGCTTAGTTTTATAAAAAAAGATGTATAAAATCATGATCTTCTACAATCTTCACAGATTTTTGCTATATCAATACTTAGAAATCAACATAATATGATTTCACACATTAAGTCGAATCTAAATGTTCACCATATGTTAGTAATGATCAATACATACGTATTCTAGTGATATTTAAAAAAACATTACACTCCTAGCAAATGAATTCAAATTAAATATAAATAATATTTATGTTATTCCGAAAACAAATCTAATTTAGATGAAAAGTGTTATTTTTACTTTGTTTCTTTCTATAGACATAGAGTGTCATAATCGGTTCTTCTTCTTTTTTTTCTAGCTCCAAATTATCAACTTCCAATGGAGCTCTCACACGAAATGATTCCACCATCACTTCGACCAAAAACATTCTCAGTCAATGAAAGTGATAATGCTGAATTACAACAATTATTAAACGAAGTAAATACATTAACGAGCGAAAAAAGTTTATGCGAAATTCAATTTAATGAAAAACAACAAGCAGTTAAAGATAAACGTGCCGAATTATCATCACTTGAACTTCGTTCTGGTACAGTTAATGCAACATTAGTTGAACGTCAGCAACGTATGTCAGAGAAACAGAACGAATTTAATGATATACAAAATCGAAAAGATAAAGCTGTTAAAGAAATCAATGATATTGAACAACAAATAAAAGAAGAAAATCATTTAATAACTGTAGCACGTGAAAAAATCAATGAATTATCTGTTCACACAGATGCCCAACAAGAAGTACGTCAAACATTAAATAAAATAAAAGAAGAGAAGAATACTATTGAAACTCGTCTAATGAATAAACAACAACAATTAGGACAGATTAAACTCGATCTCGAACGTTCTCAACACATTGTTGAAAGTCAACGAGCTTTAATTGAAGAATATATGAAAAGTGATAAAAAAGATTCACCAACAGCTATTACAGAATTAATTAATAAATTTAAACAGGTATACGAATTGATATCAAATTTTCGTTTATGCATAATATCATCTGTTTTTTTTTCTTCATTATTTATCTTGTAGCTCAGTGAAACTCCTGCTAAATCAGCACCTTCTATAATTAGCAAAATAGCTTTCCCTCAACAACAGCAACTACCACCGCCATCTATGCCAATACCATCGACCAGTACCTTCTCGGATCCATTTGGCTTACCAGCAAATACAAGTAATACATTTAATGCATTTGGTCGTACTGATGATCCATTCGGTAGTAGTCGAGCTCATGATCCGTTCGGTAGTAGTCGAGCTGATGATCCATTCGTTTCAGCAACATCATCAGCCGTAATCGCAAATCAAAAATTAGACGATTCAGATCCATTTCGTCCTGTTGATTTCAATGCAGCACATGATCTTATTAAAAAATCAATGGCTACCCGTTCGAAAACACCCGGCGCAAATATGTTCGGTGGTCATGATTTTAGTCAGACTTCTGCACCGTCTACTAATCGACCACAATCAGCTACACCGTGGGAACCAACACGTCAAGCACCTCCACAACCTGGCACACAAGCATTTAACGATCTCTTTGACATTTTTGGTTAATATAAAGAACTTCTATTCATACGTATATGTGTAATATATATATATATATATTTATATTCCTTTTTGATTCTCTATATTGTCTCTAGTCTTATATTTTATTTTGGATGTTGTCTAAATAATTATTAAAAATAGAACTCATTGTAGTGGTCGATTAATAACTGATTTGAAAGCTTGAATTAAAGAAATAATAATAATATTGCATGTACTATCAACGTACAAAAGGGCATGATTTCGAATTCAAGGCCAAATGTCTCTTTGATTTTTTTTTATAATAGGTAGGTTGTTTTCGTTTCTTTTTTTTTATCGTTTTTTTCTCTCTCCTCTCGGCTCCCTCAATCATTTTCTCTCTCTTGTCCAATACAATCGATAAAGAGCAAATGTGTAAGAAACGAGAAACGAAAGGAAGATTGATTGCAGATCGAGAAAAAAGGAAGAAGGTCTATGCTAACGGCACAAGTAAGACTTTCATTTTCTTTTGATACCACTTTCGGCGTTATTGTTATTTTTCAATGGCAGGTAATATTTTATGTCGACCTAAGCGAACGACGGAAGAGAACTAGTTAACGTTACGACGCATTAATCCTTTAAATCTGCTATCCACATGCGCAAGTGTTTTGTGTGTATTACTATAAGGTGCCATATATTCGATTGTCTGTCTTCAGTGTCGAATATCGATAAGTGAGAAAAAACAAGTATTATATTTACAATTCACAGGTTATAATAAGAATTTATGATGCGAAATAAATCAAGAGGCTCTCGTTGTGAATATTCGATGTTATATACATTTAATACTAAGATCAATTTGATTACATACATATTTTTTTCATTGAATTGAAGACGGCAAAAAAAAACATAACCTTTTGCTTATCAAACTACGATTACATTTATGAAAAAGATATTAGTTTATTTTTGTAGATCAATAAATGACTGTTTCCGACGAAGAATTACTTGTATCTCTACCCCATCAATACCAATCAAGAAAAATCCCATTACGTCCTGCACCACCTCGACCTATTCATATTGAGTGTCACGCTGAAGAACGATATTTTGTTAATGCTTCTCCATTGAAAATCAACGGATCAGTGAAACCTATTCGTTTTACAACGGATAATCAACTTAAGCCTGAACAATATCGATCTGAAATCGTTGTTCATAATAATCCGGATGCTGATTTATACATCAAACGACTTCGTGTTGCTTTCAATGCTTATGATGATTCTTCAACATGTATTTCAAAAAATGAACGTCCATCAGCACGTAGTCAATCAGTGAATTCTCCATCACAAGAAAAGCAACGTCAACAACAAGGAAAATATCGATCAAGTTCACTACCACCAAGATCGAATTCACAAACAATATTACATCAATGGATTGATGATATTTGTTCAAATGAAAATTTAATGAATGACGATGATATATGTTTTTTTCTTAAAAACGGTGAATTTCTTGCTAGAATTTAATAAACTAATTTTTCTTCATGTTTTTTTTCTCTTGTATAAGATAACAAATATAATTAATAAACTAGTAGATTTTTTCTTTCGCTATATGAGACAATAGTTTAAAGTAACCCATGTTACCTTACAATTACTTTAACAAATATTGAAATAGTGCATAGAAATCACAATCATCCTTTATATTAATAACTTCCTAAAGAAACTCTATCACTATTTATTGTTCGAAAACATATTCGAGATGAGAATACTTCCATTTAAGTTCTCATCATGTTTAGTAAATAACTATCGTGCATAATTCAATGATACTTGAACTTATTAAAAACATCTTAGTATAATATCAATAGAACATTATTGTAAGTATTTACCTGTGTCTTGATAGTTCTAACTGTCGACAATTCAGATTAATGAGTTTAATGTAATTATTTGACATCAGAAGAATATAAGGAAATTCATATCGAAAAGCTTATCTTTTACTTCATTGAATGAATCAAGTGTTCGAAGTTCGAAAGTATTAAAAATACGAAATTTATTTGAACAATAAACATTTACATAGCTTGATCATCGACAGTTCAGAAACAAAACAGTTTCTGTATTGTATCATATAATTAAATATGGTAATCATTTTTTTCCAGTACAAGTAATTATGCAACCTTTACATGGTCTAACTTGTGTTTACGATTAGAACCGTACAATAATTATCGTAGTATGAGTTAAAATTTGTCTTAAAAACAATATTACCAAAACAAGAACAAAACAGTAAATGCGAGATTGCAATAAACATATTTTTTTGTATACAAAATAAAATGTAGTTAACAAGAATCTGTACAACAAATCTTTCATATTAATATCATAAATAATTCGATGTGGAAGATTGAGAAAATAAATATATATATATATATATAGGAAGAGGATTTCCTAAAACCACGTAGTAATAATATCAGGAGATGATGAACGTTTCTCTGATTTGTGTCTATGATTTTGTTGTTGCAATGGATTCAAATGATTTATTCGATTATAATCGTTTGAATTGGTATATTGTTGTTCATCTTCAATAACCTGCCCGTGACTTCGTTCCGTAATCGAATTAAATAAACCGTTCCATCGATTATTATCTTGTAAATTATGCGAATCATTATCATCGGTAGTTACCTTTTGATGAACTATTGAACTTTCAAAAAAATCATCATTGTTATCAACAATTGACGATGATTTTTTTTCAAGCATACGCGACATATAAATTATTTGTGACGAATTACGTTTATCTTTTCCGATTTTTTTTCTAAAATGATATTGTTTTTCAATATGTGGAGATTTTTCCTGAAGTTCTCGAGAATCGACTTGTTCATGAGTATTTACATCATAAGATTGAATATTAGATAAAAAACCAGAATCGATATACCACTCCATGAATTCACTTTTTGTTATAAAATCGTCATTATTTAAATTTAATTCATGAAATGCCTCATCGATACTTTTTTGTAACTGTGCTTGTTTATTGATATGACGTTCATTTGAATTATCAACCTCATTTTTTCTATTTGAATCCGTTACAGCAACAAGTGTATGTAACATTTTGCCGATTTCATCTTTTGTTATTTTTCCATCATTATTCAAGTCAAACATAGAAAAAAGCGTTTCAACAAGACGAACACCATTAGCGCCAGAGGCAGCCGATAGTGCCATGACAAATTCTCTAAATAAAATAATTGCTTGAAATAGAATCTATCTAGAAGTCATATATTGTCAGAACTAATATAAACTCTACTATTTTCTCTTTGTTCTTCTTTCGTTTCAACTAAGAATTTTTTCCTACTTTTCTTACCTGAAATCTATAAATTGATTTTTATCTTTATCATAAACATTGAACATGTGCTTAACATAATCTAATGTTTTTTGTCCAGGTTTTCCCATTATTTTTGAATATTCATGTTGAAACTGTTTCAGCGTTAATTTACCATTTGGACAGTCTTTATAAAAATTTCTACGATAATATATGCATGCCAAAGAAATCTTTCAGGAATAAAAACAAAACTATTTAACAACTTACGCGTGTAATCGAAACAATTCTTCTTCTGTAAACCCAGTGTCTACACAAAGTTCTTCTACTGTTTTTTGACTAAGGGGTTCATTTTCATGTTTACTTTGTTGTGATAATTTAATACCCATTAGTTACCTATTTTTTTATATTTTTAAGCAGCACAGCTGTCTAAAAAAAAACATGAATAGCTTCAGTCATAATAGAATGTGCTTTTTCTTTCTTTGACACCAATATCTCTCTGTAGTCGGTATTTCAATAGAACGAGAAAATGTCAAAGAAAATCAATGCCGACACAGAGATGCAATGGTTACCGTAGAAAATCTAATATTGACACATGGCTGTGTTTGCGTCGCATATTGATATATATATATATATTAGAAAAAATGAGGAAGGAAAGAGTCGTGGAAAAATAACGAATATATAAATAAAATTGACACCCATGTAGAAAAAATGGAATATTAAAGCTTTTAAAGAATTATATACACGAATACAATATATATATATGTCTGCAAGTTTTTAACAACAATAGAGCGAGAAAACTTAGTGTCATAATATTCATTAAGAATCTTGAGAGATTTATTTAACGCAAGTTTACGTCTCTTAGATATAGTTTTAAACGTTTAATACGTGACTATTGTATACCTGTTTTTGCTTCATTAAATAGCATCAAAACGTTTTTAGTAATCTAAGTAAAAAAAAAAAGCAAAAAAAAATATATTTGTCAAGATTAAGTCAGAAAATTGCAATTGTCATAAGCATCGTATCCGGAATCCTATTTATACGCCATATTTCTCCATTTCGGCGCATGCAATGATTAATTATTTTTTGTCTGGATTCTTCCTATGCATCGTTCAGAATGATTATTTTCAAATAAGTTTTCTTGAATTTCTATGCATAAACTCATTGACGATGCATCAACATCGCTGCATGACGCTCCTTTTTCTCGAAAAAGAATTACTTAGAAGTTCTTTAAAAGAGAAAAAAATATGTAGTGATGCTTTACAGTGATGCATACTGTTAATGGCTTATTTTTTA
The DNA here is from genome assembly GCA_900239745.1 of Rotaria magnacalcarata. Classification (NCBI taxonomy): domain Eukaryota; kingdom Metazoa; phylum Rotifera; class Eurotatoria; order Philodinida; family Philodinidae; genus Rotaria; species Rotaria magnacalcarata. The sequence continues at coordinate 63,724 of OENM01000216.1, forward strand.
TCAGTCTCCTCATAGTGGTAATATATCATGTACTTTTCTTATCGAGTTAATGAATGACGTGATCAACCGGGATTTGTTTGAATGATTATTATATATCGAATTCGTGATAGTATTCTAAATGAACATATACATATTATTTGATCATGTCTTTCTCACTCAAGATGTATTTCCTTGATAATCAAGAATCAAGAGGTAGAACACAGAAAAACCTTTATTTACACTCGGAGTGAAATCGTTTTCTTTATTCATGTTGATACGGAAATTCGTTTCATATTTTAGTTATTTCGAATATAAACATAAGAGGAATAATTTATTTTACCCAAATATTCATGTCATTCTATTCTATTAGACTATTTTCTTTTGATCTTAAATGTCATGATTTGTTTTCGAGCAATAACAAAAAGATGTGTAGAACAATTAAACTTTTCTGCTTCTGTTGGATTCAGATGCTTCATTTTTCATGTTTGATTGACTCTTCTCATTATGAAGATCTGTAACTGATTTTGAACTCTCTGGATTTTCCCATTTATGTGTCAATAAATTAAATTCTTGAATAATCTGATTTTCACCTTCTTCTTTTGTGGCATCCATTAAATATCTATGCAAACATATGACCAAACAAGAAAAAGAAAATATTGATATTCCATACAATTTATTGTTTTTAGTTGCAAGACCATCACTTGTTTTAAAATTAGGAATATCGGCTATAACTTTCCATTTTTTCTTTTTCATATCATATTCTTCAATTTTACCATCTCAGTAATAGTATTATAGCTAGATTTTTATAAAAATAAAACTCTAATTCAAATATTACTTACAAGGTACAACTTTTCCTTTCTTATCAAAATTGTAGCCACCAGCAACAATCAATGTTCTATATGTACATAGAGAAATAAGATAACAGAAAAATATTCGAAAAAGATTTACGGTGTATCTGTTTGATCTATGACACTAATCAGTGGTCGAGCTCGTGGAGTATCGAGATCAGTTAATATTTGCCATCTTTTCTTTTCAAGATCCAATGAAAGTACATCACTATAAATGCATTACGTCTTTTTATGCTGTTTATTGAAAATAAATATTTTGTTTTCACCCATTAGGAACTATTTCATTTCCAATAAAATCAAATCCACCAATCACATATAGAATATTATCAATGACACTAACACCTGGGCCGATGCTACCATCTTAAAAAATGACCTGTATAATATTGTATTTAGCTTTTAATATAAAGTCTTACTGGGCATATTCGGTAAATTTTGCCATTCGAGTTTATCCGCTTGTGTGTTAAGCATAGTGACATTTGACATTGTTTCATAATTAAAGTTATGTCCCCCAACGCAAATAATTTTATTGTCGTCAGTTGATGCTAATCCAAAGCCCATCCGACCATTGCCAGGTATTCGAGGCAGCAAGATTAATTCTTTCTTGTTGTTGTTGTAACTATGTACCAATGACTCGTACAATAAACTGATTAATAGAAAAGTCAATTTTTCAGTGGGATCATAGCAAAAGGTTATATCAAAATTGAACTTTTTTTAATGTTTTTAAACAACCATTATAAGTATTAAATTACTTTCACAGATATTTGTTTCTACGATATGAAAATGTTTTAAAATATCTATTAATTAGTTTATGCGTATATGTTTCATCTGTGATATTTCATCTATTAATTGGTTCTCTTGATCAATCAAGTGGAAGCCAAATAGAAAAAGAATCGTTTTCTTGTTCTGGTACAGCTATTTATTAAAAGTGTCAAATCAAGCTCTCTCTCTTATCGTCTTTCCGGTAATCTCTATTTTTAATCTACGATTGCCGACAACTTTTTGTTGAAGGATGAATTCTTTGTAGAATATTCGTACGAATGTGACTTTTGATAGACAGTATGACTCAAAATAACACACGGTCTATTGTATGTTGATTTGAAAGTTCATTATCATAGATCGAATCAGACATATAACAATATGCAGTAGTAATAATTTAATGTGTCATATCATCTTACATGATGTTTTGTACTGACTTATTCGTAACATAGCGCATGCCTATTCTATGATGAACGATATCAAAGTTTCAAGTGAAACCTGTATTATGTGTATAAGATGAGTCTTTCAATCGGTGAATCAACAAAACAACAGTACGTATTTGTTGTCATATACTGCGCGTAACTATCTTCATGACAGTTTGTGTTTTAAATTTTCGCTGACAAAATAAAGTTATATAGATTCCAGTGTTTTTAGAATTATCCAGAGGCTATCAAATTTATTATGTAATATGCTCGAATTTTCAATGGCTTGTCATTTAAAATCATTCATTCACTGATATGCGAGTGTATCGAGAAAACACAAACAGATCTTTGCTACGATATTTAGACTTTAGAAACTCCTTGTTTTCGATAGTGTATTGTAAACCAGGAGCAAGATTGATCTACGACCAAAATTCGATCATTTAGGTTCTCAGTAATGTTAGTATGTTTATCGGTAAAACAATATTCGAGTGAAAGATTAATTATGCAAAACCCCAAGCTCTAAGCACCATGCCAAACGAGACATTTTAACTATTGAACACAATCAATCTAATAACCATAGTTTCTAGTGAAAAACAATTTAATCGTTGAAAATTTCTTTCTTTACTTTAAAACATGAATTCCAAACCCCTCATCCAAGGAGAAATGAATATTTCACCATGTTGTAATGAAAGTTTTTAGCAGTAAAATAAATTAAAGATAAGCATTCGAACAATCGGCCAAGATAGAAAACAAGCTATTGATTGTGCGCAAAACATACATCCTACTTACAGATAATCATTATTTGGCACTCTTTTTTGTCCTGTTTTACTATCAACAATATAACCACCGAGAATAAAAACGCTATCATTCATTTGCATAAGTGCATATCGTTTTCGAATTTCTTTTTTCTCATCATGTAATTTTTTTATTGTTTCATCTTGCATATGCATCATTTGATTATCATTTATAGTTATATTTGGAGATGTTACTACTGCATTTGGTCGACCCATTTCTAATGTATCTTTTTGATTCTGAAACCGTTGAATATAACTTAGTTGAAGGGATTTATCAAAGTATTCACTTAAACAATTATCACATTTATTCGATAGACAATGAATTATCTTTGAAGTTGGTTTTTTTACATAAACCTATTCAAAACTTTATTTGTAATCTTAAAATTTGAATATATATACCTTAAAAATAGGTTCGATATAGGGCTGTTTAAAAGATTCAGCCGCTAATTGACAACAACATAGACTTGTACACATAATATTACACTCATTTAGATAACTCATTATACAATACAGAAAAAACAATAATATTTTCGCGCCTGGTTATAAAATATCGTTTGGTGAATAACTAAAATCGAACTATTATGTTTAGAAAAAAATTGAACAATAAAAAAGCAAAGTATCACTGGTTCATATAACAACAAAAACAACAATCAACTGGACGCATACTTACGTCAATCTATTCGTTTTATTTTGAAAAAATATACCGATTTGATAATAGATTGCAATCACTATCGTCTCGTTTTTGATTTATGCAAATAATTTGATTATTATCTAGTAATTTTTGAAAATAATTTTGAGCGATAAGTTCATTTTCGACATAACCATGTGCAATAAGCCATTGGCAAAACTGACTTCTCTCAAAGATTGTTTCAATAGGAGTATTCAGGCTAAAATAAATCAATATATATATATTCTTTGCAGTGTGTTTATATTTTGTAATTCAAATAAGCAGGTCAAATTACATGCAATGGAGCAATCTTTAATGATATTGTATGTTTACGTAAGAAAAAATAAATAAACATTAAATTTAGCTCTTCGACTTTTATCTCATGGAATGTATTAACTCGGTAATTGTTTTGCTGTTCTGAACTAGATATACAAAATATATTTTTTTACAGGTTCGAAAAAATACTATTGTATTTTTTGAAAATCTCTTTTGATTTTTCTGACCTCCAAAGAATATTACGTATCTAACTTTCATGTACAATAAAATTTACAATCGACAATTGAAGCATAATCATGAGGAAAACACAAAAGACATGCTAGCACAATAGATATACATACATGATGGTTTCATTAGAAAACTATTTCATTAAATATTATAATTAGCAGAATATTTTAATGAAATACTTCTTACTTTGAATGGCGAATCAAATCTGGTCGAATTTTAGATTCAAAATCGAATGAATCATCATTTTCTATTGATCTGTTAACAATCTTATCACGAGGAGTATTTATATTTAAACCAAAACGATGGAATAATCTACAGATTCTACCAAATCAAATGCAAAAGTAAATTATCTTTTTTTCTCTTAATCTTATCTTACCTTTGTGTTATGGGTACAAGTAAATCTGCGTCTAATGCAAAGACAAGAAATGTTATAATACCCTAAACAGAATAGAGAGATAATTTTTAAAAAAAGGAACAAGAAATTGAATTTCTTACTTGACCATGCAATAAAACAGTATCGAAAAACCGTAATTCATAATATATTCCATTATGATCATGTGCTAATAGTACCCATACTAAAGCTGATACACACTATCATGTAAAAAAGAAACGAAAAAGTATTTGTTGTTGTTTATAATATATATTCAAAGAGAAAAAACTTACAATAATAGCATCGATCGTTAATAAAGCAACAAGTATTCCATGACGAAATAATTGATGATCACCTTCCAATGGTTTAATTTCTAAAATTCTCATCAAAATTTCAATTAAAACGTAACAAAAACAAAAGTACCTACCTATAGGAATTGACTGTACTGCAGTTTGTTGTTCAGGATCATCATCATCAATTAATGGACTTATTTCATGGTTACCAGAATTCGAATGAGTAGTATGATTAAATGATCGATTCTCAATCGAGTCATTTTTTAATCGATATGTTCGACGAGCTATACGTAGTAGACTTATTATATTAACTATAGTACACAAACTAAGTAAAAATATTGAAAGAATAATTTGAATTTTTCCAAATTTTTCCGATTCTAAGATCGTTGCCTCTTTTGATTGATCAACGGAAGAATAAAAATAAATAATCAATGATATCACTAATGGAACAATCCATCCATAAATATGATAAATCCAAGAAAGTCGGCGTGCTAATCGATTTGAATGACAAATCGTAAGCATTAAAGCTATTGAAAGACTTGTTGCCCATGTTCGAGTAGTTAAGGCAATCAAAACGCTACCTAAAAACAAAACAAAATTCATAATAATCGATTGCACATTGATTAACATATGCTTTAGCTTGAATTACATAAGAATTACTTGTAAAGATACCTGAATCATCTTAAATGGGTTTTCTACAAAAGTTATCACAAATCTCTATACGATTATACTTGTGCTTACAAACACGAGATGGCTACCATATCGAAGAATATTTCGAACAGAGGATACCTTTTCTCATATTAGTTACACTACAGTAAATATACTAAAAATACGAATATTGTATGGTTTTTAATTTATTTGTTAGTATAACTCAATCACTATATTAGAACCATAGTGAAATGAACTTAAGTTAGAAAAGTATGTTATCATTTGTCAGAAATATTCATTTCACCCATCATCTGATTATAATGAATTTATAGTAGAAGAAATTACAAAACAATTACCAATGTCAATTATTGCTGATGATACTGATGATAGAGGATATGTAACGTGATGTACGACTATCGTCCAAATAGCTAATACCATTTGTAGACCAACAAAGATAAATGTATATTTATGAATAAAAGATATTTTCAACCATCGTCGACGTAAACAAAATCCAATAAGAACAATAATTGTACAAACGAATGAGATTATACTAACATCAAATATTGTTTTCGTAAGTAAGATCTCATAAGATTCTCTTGTTTTGAGATCAAGTGTACGTAAATTAATCATCTTAGCTGAAACAAGTATAATGGGTCCTGCAAGTAAAGTTGAAATAACAAGTCCAGTTGATGCAATAGCCTGTAAGCCTAAGTTTGTTTCAGGTACATAGAATATCACTGATGGCGCTATAGGTGCTGTTCCATATAAGAAACCAAAATTTGAATAATCGATTGTGCTATTAAAACTTCCATTTATTGGTTTAACAAGAAAGACAACTGCTTGACGTAAAATTAATGGAAATAAAATTGATTTAAATACACTAAGAAGAAAAACCGTAATAACAAGACGTGCATGTAAACGATTTAATCTTCCAGTCATTGTTAAACCGAGATAAAATAAAGCTGTACCAGTAAATGATTGAGTTATTGGTGTTAATGTATAATCAATTATATGTGGTAAATGTTGTTTAAATATTTGATTAAATATAACACCCAGTAAAGTACATATAACAATTGGATTGCGGCTTATATTACGAAAAACTGCGGATATTAATTGAAATGCATTCCATGTTTTACCTCGGCATTTTCGTTGCTCATCGATGCGTTTTTGTATTTCAATTAAAAAAAATCCAATAGGATTTAGTATTACAAGTGATATAGGTGCTATTAAATAAATATATCGAATAAATTCAGGATGAGTTTGTTTATAAACAGCTTCAATTATTGGTAACATTAATGCAAAATCGTTACTTTGTGTTGCCATGATAGAATATTGACCCATGCTAGAAAAATTTCTTGGTCGTTCAGCTATAAATGTCAATATCATTGTTAAAAAGAATAAAATAGTTTTACTAATTAGTACTGATGAAAGAAATCTCCATGAAACACTTTGAAATTGTATATCAACAAGATTTTTAAATATAACTGCAGGTAATGCAAAAGTACTTATATAACGTGAAAGCCCAGCTGAATGAGCACTTGTTAATAGATTCAATTGACCAGCTATGTAACCAATACTTATTATGAAAAAACATTGAACAAGAGCTGGATAAAGTTCGCCATCGATCACCAATGGGATATTGTTGGTATCGTTAGTCATCTTAAAAACAAAATATCAATATATATATATATAAGTCTAGGACTATATTTTTTCTAAAGGAAAAAAGAACAAGGATAAACGGAAGCAGATTCTTAACTAGTGAAATTTCCTGTCAACACAAGTAACCTAGAAAAAAACATGATAAGAATAACAAGCATATATCATACTTAATACGTCTCTTCTATCATTGCAATAATATCAGTGGGAAGCAGAGTAAGAAGTATGTTTTAGACAGAATGCAAAAGGAATTTTACATTGCTAATAGAAAATAATTGTACTTCTTTTTCAATGAATTTAACTAAACTAATTAACGATCTGTATAATGATAGATAGATAGATAGATAGATTTCAAGTTCACAAAAATTGTAGTCTGATTAACATGAGAGCTTCGAGCAAAGATCTCATACGTATCTCAATATTTTATAAATGTTTTGATAGATTCTCATAAGTATCTTTTTTAATTCAAACATGAGCATCAATGTACCTAATTTTTCTCAGTATTCAAATTCACACTATTGAGGATCATTATATACAATCAGGAGATTAAAACTAACAATTTTATTTTAAAATACTAAATGACTCACATTTCTGATTACTCACTTATTATTCAATACAGTGGTATATAACTAAATTGTTGTATGAATAAAGAAAATCGAGGTCATTTTTTTCGGTTTCCTTTTAATTTTAATGAAAATTCTGCAAATTTCTCACTCTTTCTACTCTTATGCTCTGTCATCAATGTAAACTTTATATGGTTACTATGTTTACAATCTAAACAGAAATAAACATTGAATTCATTCTAAGACTTCAGATGAAACCTATTTAAAATCGATGAAGAAGAGTATCTGACTAAAACTGTACAACAGATTTGCTTCTAAGCAAACAAATTGAAGCATCGTTGATTAGCATAAATTTCTAATAGTGGACTTATAAAAGTGGGATGCTAATCAATCGACCGATAGAAGGAAGAAAACATATTTAATACAATTAGCAATCCACGAATACCGATCACGACCACTAGATGTCAGGTATAATGAATACCTATCAAAATGAATCATATCTGCCATTCAGCAGAGCATTCGCAAAAAAAATAATCAGGTACTTTACATCGCTCTTTCTGTGTTTTTTCTTTCTTATTTGGTTATACTTAATAAATGGTTGAATAGCTTATGTTTTCAACTATGTTTCGAATAGTGTTTATTTGTATCGCATTTGTTATTCATTATTTGGTTGAAAGTAAATGAAACTATAAATTTAAAATATGATTATATGCTTAATAAATAGGTGTTGTAATTGAATATCCACACAATAAGCAGATTGAAGAACGTATACGAAAAGATATCGATTCGATTGATTCCATTTTTCGTTATTATATTGTGCCACGCGAAATTCAGTTTCATGCAAGTGCAATTACAAATGGTTTACCGTATTTTTTACTATGCAAAGGATCGCAGAAGTCAATTAATTTGACTGTTCCAATATCTGCAGTTAAAGTAGGTAATTACTAAATATTAGTATATTCTGATTAAAATTCAGAAAGAAAGAGAGAATAAATAAAATTTGTAAATGATATTATTTATTTTCTAAATCATATAGAAAATATGTTCGAATTAATTGAAATACAAAAGATAAAGACAGATTTCATTCAAGAATAACGAGCAAATCAAATTGATGACGTATTAATATAAAAAGGACTGAAAACAATTTCTAACATAAATATAATTTCATTTTGTTAAATATCAAACTTTTCAAGGTAAATATTAAATTCAAGTTTATTATATGCTTCATGATTATCGAAGTTCACTGACTGAATCTGATAGATTTGAATAATAATTAATATTAATTTGAATCGAATCATTATACGTAGAACGATATCATCGAGATATTCTAAATGTTTCTCGACAAAAACAGTTTATCAGCACAACCCCTCTAGGACTACAATGTGAAATTCACATATATGCTGTAGACTTACAAAGCGGATGAAAAAATAGGCTAGATGAAAATCTTTCGTAAAAATTCGCGTTGCTTCCAAAATCTGTAATAGAACATTACCTATTTTTTATGCCTCTAATGGTAGAGAGAGAGACATAAAATCCTAATTATAATGATTTCTAATTAGTGAAGTCAGATTTTAATTATTAATATTTTTAATGAGAAGGATGGATGCTTAGGGAGTCGCAAAAATTCCTTCTCATAAAACTTATTATTTTTCATTATTTTCTTCGGAAATAAACGTGAGTTTCACAAAATCAACAGATATCTGAAAGCCCCATTTAAGTATTTTATGAATAGTTTGTTTTATACTTCAACGTATACTCATTTCAATCGTATACAGAAGGGGATGAATTATTTTTATTATTGCCGTGGAATATAGCAATGAAATGAACTCACACATTTGTCAACGATGTTTGATTTTAATATTCAAATTTTAATTCTAGAGAAAAAAAAAGTCATATTGAACAGATTACACTAAATATATGTCCTCATTAGAAATATCTAAAAAGTTTTGAATCTAAATCTGTAATTTCTTCAATTTCGAGTAGCAATCGAAAGAATTAGTATTTAAAAAATAAATAAAACTCTTCTTTTAGGATTTATACCTCACTACTGATGATAAAACTCATACAATTACGGCTAAATTATACAAAAATCAATCTAATATAAATCTCGTTGGACGTTACACATGTTCAGAAATAATTAAAGATAAAAATTATGAAACAACTGTTCATGTATTTATTCGAGGTATAGATATCTTTGATATTTTCTATTGAGAGTTCCATAGTAAACTTTTATATAGATAAAAATTCTTTGTTCACTAAAAGCCTTCATTCGAAAATATTCAAACAAACTGGTATTCACTTCTTCAATTTACCATGCCAAACTACAAATTGGTATCCAAAAATGTCATGTCCAATGCCAATCAATCAGGAAAAATGTAAAATACGTAAATGTAATTTACGAGAGCGTCAAGCAAAAGAACGTAAATGTGATTTACCTTTATGTGATAAAAAAGATCGATGCATTCCAGTTTATTATACACCATCGGACTTGAAACCAGAAGTTAGTTTCTAGTATTTAGAAGAAAAAACAATCAATTATATCGTTTTACTTTTTCAGAAAATGTTTTTTGATCCACAAATTGGTTTTGCTCTGGAAAATCCAACAATACCGAATGACTTGACTGATTTTACTTGTATGAGTAATTCTACGCTCAGTAAAAAAGTGAAAATTCCATTCGATTCATCACCTCGTATAAGTCAACTTTTTCAGACTAGAGAGAAAATTCACTTTTGAACTATTTTTCTAGCTGATTATGTACGAATTCATCAATCAAGTTTAAGTGTCATGAGTGACGAAACATTAAGACTATCTTGTGAAATTCAATACGGAACAAAAATTAATAGAAAAATGCCAACACTTTTTTGGTTCGAAGATATTTATAATGTAAAATATTCATCTTTATAATTATCTAAAATTGTTTTCTTCTCTCTATTTAGCTTAGTTTAATATTAAATCATACAGAAAAACCTGTATTTAATCTCAAAACACAAGTCTATAATAGAAATAGTTCAATAACACTGCATGGTTTTAAACCTAAACATGTTTACCGATTTTACTGCGTACGTGTATCTGACCATGGACTTTACTCGCATTCGATTGATATCACTTGTGTCGATAGTATGTATCATTGCAATGTAAAGAAAAAATTACTTAGGGAATAAACATACTGAACAAGTTTTTATTTTAATACTTTTCTGAAGTAGATCATGATTTCATTCTGCATGAATGTTTTTGGTTGAGATAAGTAGGATAAAGTTTTGCTACAGGCTGTAATCTAATTGAGAGAGAATTTTCTCAATCTTAAAATATCTAAGGTAGATATTCTCAAATAATTTGAGAACATTATCTTCGTTGTTTTTCTCTAAAATATTTAGTAAAAATTCTTTACGGTATCTTTTAGCACCATTACTTGATGTCGAAATCGATTTAAATGAATCTAATGTTGATAAGAAAATTTCCTATGGATCAATTAGTGTCCATGACATAAGTATTTATACTATTCCACGTTCATCTGTGATCATCGAACTATCACGTGATGGAATTTCACTAGCAAATGATAAACGCTTCGAGATATTATCTACGTAAGTATATGAAAATTGCATTAATACTAAATAAAAATTAGCGAATTGTATTATATTCTTTAGAAATAATCAAGAAAATCAATATTTGGAATATGTATTGAAAATACATAATGTAACATTTGAAGATGAAAAAGATTTAAAAATAACTGTCAAATCATCGCTATTAGAAAAGACAGAAATCATTAAACTGGCTATAATCGGTAGGAACGTCGAAAACATTGGTATTGATTTCTTTAATTTCTTTTTTCAAAGGTGATCCTGTCGGTCAATTTTCATTTACTACTGAACAAGAATTTTCAGTGATTCCATGGCGCGATGAAAATAATTTAAATATTTATTCTTATGGTGTTTCTGAATATGATTCATATCGTATTGTTTGTACAATCCGTCATCGATCCAATATACAACAACCATTGAATGTATATATTCAATATTCGACTTGTTCCATCGATGATTGTTTATCGAATTTAATTGATAAAACATGTCAAATATCGTCAGGAACAACTTTGATGAATACTATATCGAATCCTATAAATAATTATCAAACACAATTTGTAAGTAATGACTCGCATAAACTTACTGCTTCATCGATTGGACATCAATATTTGTGTTGTTATCAAGAAAATGGTTTAATTAATATCGCTAAAGGAATAACAATTTTATCACGTAAGATTCTATTCAATTTTCTAATATGACTAAAAATGATGTTTATTCAAGGTAATCACAATATGTTTTATGTAAATCGACCAGAATTTAGTTTAGTTAAGGGTGATATTTTAACATATAGTTGTGAAGGACATCAGTTAATTTATAATAATCTTCAAATAATTTATAATGATGGTTACTCGACATATGAAAGAACTTATTTCGACAAGGAGTGGCATCTAAAAGGAACTAATCAAGTGAAACACGTCGATATAAGTTGGAATTCAACAATAAAGTAGTAAGCTAGATTTTAGAAATTCTGTTTTTCATTCTATTATCATATTAGTCAATATATTCGAATTATGAAAATTGAAGTAAAAACGTCACCATTAGGAATGATTGATAATAATAAATACTTTCAATGTATTGGTCTATCAAAACAACCAAATATTATTCCAAATGTCAATGATACATATTTCATCAATATAGATGGTAATTTAAAAATGCAGATTATCATTATTTGTTTCTTATTAATTTAATTTACTATAGATCCATTACCATTACAATTTAAAAACTATTTACAAACAGTATCTCATTTAAATCGAAAAACAGGTGATAATGTTGAATTCGATTGCAAATTCGATGGAAGACCAAAACCAAAATTAAGTTGGTTTAAAGGAAAAGTACCTCTAAATAATCAAGATTCAACATTGAAGTTTGCTGATAACAATGAAAGGTAAAATAAAATATTGGACTGAACATCTGACAATATATATAATATCTTTCCTGAGAAGTGTAGAAAACATAGGTGCTGTGTTTTTGTTTGATATAATAGAAATTAAATTCCAGTTTTACTTTCAAGAAGAATCATTTTACGCTCGAGAGTATGTTTTTAACTCAAAATAAATTGATCGACTATTAGAAACTTACTTGTCGAATGTTCAATAGGAAAATATCAAATGTCATGTTAAGCAGACAAAACCTGTTGAGAATCTTTTTCGTGAACTCTCATATATGTGTTAACCATCATTTTGTCAAATAATAGAGAAGTCAGAACATTAATCTTGCTTTTGTTCTTTTCTATGCGAAAACAGGGAACAGCTAATCAAATTAATGGTTGATATCTTTCGAAAATGATATTATATCAATTTCGTTCGTGATCTAATTTAAGAATAATACCATTCTCTATTCAAATTCAAAAAGAAGAAACAATTTTTTATTGATTCATAATGTATTCAGATTGAAATGAGCATCATTTGAAACAGAATAATAATGTTTACTATAATGAAAACTATTTTTTACGATAGCATTACAATTAATCGTCTTCAAGCGTCCGATACTGGCTATTATACATGTGAATTAAACAATGGTCATGATATAACACTTCGACGAAGTTTTGATTTACGTGTTCAAGGTAGACGAAAAGAAAGAAACGACAATACAATTTTTTCTTATCTTCATCTAGGTACTAATACATATTCAAAGTTTGGTCGTTTAACCGGTATATTTGTTCTGATATCAAGTGTCATCGTTCTGATTATGCTGATTTTATTAATAACAGTTGGAACAAAATATTTTCAAATGAAACGCATTGTTAAAAAAAGCATTTTTTCCGAACATCAATCCACCGGTCCCGTAGATAAATCTCAATCAGCAATGAGTCAATTAACTCGAATACCATTGCCAGATAATTTTGCTTCAACGCATCAAATTCGTACGCTACTTGGCTATCTCAATGGTGATGATTTACCGGAAACAAGCGATGATTTCAAAGAATTGGGTCGTGGTCAATTCGGTGTTGTTTATCAAGTACGTTTACCCGAAGTAGGTCTCGTTGCAGCTAAAACATTGCCTGATACAATACGTCAAACTAAACATGGTCGAAATAAAGGTAAGAAAAATCATGATTTGGAAGAGAACGAAGGAATGATATCAAACCATGAAATTCGAAAGAAAAAAGCTGCAGAAATGTTAATTGATGAAATAAAAGTTATGAATAAAGCTGGTAAACATGTAAATATTGTTGCATTGAAAAAAGTTGCTTATCCCGAAACAAGATTTAAACTTTTATTTCATGGTGGACCGATTCGAGATGAAGATTCTTTTTATTTGATGGAACTCTGCGGTCGTGGCTCACTTGAAAATTTGCTTAAAAACTTTCCTAAATCATCATCGAATTCATCACAGGAAAAATTATCATTATATGAAACACTTTCGAAACAGCCACAACTGTTAACGACAGTCCACGAAGCATATGAACGATGTATTTTAACTGTTGATGATTTGAAATTAGCAGCCTATCAAGTTGCTCGTGGTGTTGATTATTTAAATCGAAGGCAAATAGTTCATTGTGATATTGCAGCAAGAAATGTTTTAGTTGATGCAAGATATATTATGAAAATATGTGATTTTGGGTAAGAAAATTTTAGATATCAATTTGTAGATATTCTTTCAAGTAAATAAATCATTGTTTAGTTTAGCGACATGGACAACTTATAAGAATTATCGTGAACAATTTATACAAAATCACAGTGTACAACTTGAAAAGAAAAACGTATGTATACGAAGTTGATATCAGTTGACTTTTTATTTTCGTGAGAAAACTACCGCGTTTCTATTATTAAATACGGTGATACAAAAAGCTTATATTTATTAGCTAGAGAAATGATATCACTTTTACATCCTAACTCTTAAATATCAATTGTACTGCTCCGAAATCTATATCAACATTGAGCCAATAATAAGAAATATTAACAATGAGCAGTACTCGTTATTTTTCAGTCAGATCTATTTTTAAATAGCGATGAATGTTGACTCTTAAAATTAATATCTATGATTGTATTCGTCATAAATTTAGTAATTATAAGTATGTATACTTCTCTTTATTGTTTTAAATTCAATGAAGGATTTATCAAAGATTCGAGGATGAAATTCCACAAAATTTGATTCGTTTACGTATCTAAATATATTCATTAGGCCCTATCTCTATCAATTTTTTATGAAGCAATGTTTTGAGAAAATTTAGTTCCATTATTTGTATAGCTAGTAATCTTTTGAATCACGTTCTTCTTAAAATAGAGTGAAATCGCAACACATAATTTAACACCGGAACTAGCAAATGCTTTCCTATGTGCGTCCACTCCAGATGAACGATTATTATTAAATAGAGCATCGATTAAAGCTGATGTGTAAGTTGATTTCTTTGGATTGATTGTTTTTTTTTGAGCTTTTGATGAATAGATGGTCTTTTGGAATATTTCTTTGGACATTATTTCTTAAATGTAAGTATGTGAGTTTGTCTAATTATCTTTTATATACAGCCATTTTAAGGTCGAATTCGTCCATTCAATAAACTATTGGAAGAAATAAAACGTAATTCTAAAGGCGAAGATTTTTTTCACCAACTTGCTAGTGTTATCAATGAAGGTCATGTTCTTCAATATATTGATTATCAACCAGAAATACCTAGAAATATGTAAGGCAATATTGCTGTTTGCGTTTTTGTTTAAATTATTTGTTAGTATGCAAATAGTTATGCAATAATTCGTGAATGTCTTGTCGAAGAAAATCATCGGCCAGAAATGACAAGAATTCGTGCTTTTTTATGCCATTCAAAAATGTTATCAAAACAACCTTTTGAAGTATTTTTCTTTTCATGTTGAATTCAATCATTTCTTATTTTTGTGTCTACTAGTATTATCGAGCAGAATATAATCGATATCAAGAAGAAAATGCAACAGATGAAAATGTTGAATATTTTGGTGAAGATCAAGGTGTCAGTAATCTTCCATCATTCGAAGATGATAATGGAACTCATGATAATGATGATAGTTTTTCTCCAACATCAAAAGATGATGGGTATCTATCACCTATAGATAATTCTCAAAAACAATCTGATTCATATCTCTTATCCATCAATGATAATCTTCGAATCACTACCAATACGAATAACTCAAAAGAGATTACAACTAAACCAAACATTCCTCAAGTTGATATCCAACCTATGCGGCCAACGAGACCTGCACCACCACCCCCAATTTTATAAACCAAAGCAAATAGACTATATAGATGATTGGTTTTTTTTATAATATACGTATCTGTATATTGAAATATTATTTGACAGTAGCTTGTAGTATTTACAGTTCTTCTAATGCTTTTCTGTGATTTTTCTAACTTTCTTTTAACCATATAGTTTATCTATGTTTCTTTACATCTTTCCATTTTATAGTTTAATAAAATATAAATATAAATGATGATCAAATCGTATGTGAAGTAGACTTATTCATTGTTTTCGTATAAAAATAAAAACGAATTCTATTTTGCGAACATAGTAATCGAATTTTGTTTTTGCTTATTCAATTTAATCCCTCTTAATTCTTAAACTAGTGTATAACAAGAGCATAGTGATCTTTAATGAAAATGTCAAGTGATTAACAGTAAATTTAAAAGTATAAAACAGTTATATGTTGTTATTTCATGAGTTAAGTTTTCAACAAATACTAAATTTGATCTGATTTCTGTACTTATCTTTTATTTTCTTCTCGTTCATTCCTTCATCTCTATCAACACTGAACAAATAGTACATACATTCAATAAATATCAGAATCAATCAATCTAAATTGGCATTAATTCAACGAAGTCATTACCAAATCGCATAAAAAAATGTTTTAGTACTACTTTAAAAAATGTTTTAGTCATTATCGAGTGAGAAAACCATCAATATACATCACAAATATACTTTTAATTATGGAACTGATATATATATATATATATATATATTACGACCAACCGACCAAATAATGAAGTTATTTTTTTGCAAATCGAAAAATCAAACATATGCTCTAAGTAAATACACGCTATCGGTTCTTGTGACGTATATTTTTACAATTTGATTTCAATTTGTTGTTTTTTGTTGAATATATCAATCGATCAGCTGAAATCTTTGAGTTTTCTTCAAATATTCGTTATCATAAAAACAAACGAACTATAATGAGCTGCACGACAGTTACTAATGAAGACGTTTTGAGCTTGAAATTAATACGTCGTTACGATAACAACAACTGAATATTGCTCACCTTCTGACGAGGTTGTTGCAATATTTCTCAGATGTTACTTTAGCATACATCTATGCAACATCTACTCATATCGACAAGCGATCTACCATGAAAACTGATTAGACTAAGATTTGAATGATACTTTATTGAGAATAATAAAAATAGAAAAATCATCAACTGAGATATTCAGCAATTCTGTTCAACATGGGCCCAATACGTTGGTCATTAACAGATTCCACATCTAGTCGATTCATTGCAAAAGCGAATGAGAAATTTTTTGATGGTGCGCAAAAACCTATGCTTCCACCAAAACCTATAATTGAGTATATCAAATGTGAATGAAATATTCAAGCGTCTCATTTCTAATTACCCCCATGGCCAAAACTGTTTGGTCCAAACTGTGGTAAAATATCATCATATAGTAAAAATCCCATAGCAAAAGAACGTTGCATTTGCATGGATAAATCAATTTCGTCTTTCGGTGTGTTCGATCGAGTAGCTAATTTGAGAGTATCTTCGTTTAATATTCGTTTGAATCCTCCATTATCTAAATCACCAATTAATCCTGAATAGAGTCTAGCGATAGACCAAGCAGTAGCTATTCCGTTTCCTCCCGGTATTTCTGCTCTATGTACACGAGGATCATTAAATTGAGTGAATATAGTACGGTCAGATCCATTGGCACCATTTGTCATGGCTTTACTCAATACTAATGGTGATACGAGATGTTCCCTATTTTCAGGTAGGCCAATAGAGAAGTCGATATTAATTAAATCCGAAATCTCCTCTTTAACAAATTGACCCAAAGATCGCTTCTTTGGATCAACACGTCGAATGAGTTCACCGGCAAGCCATCCATAGGTCAATGCATGATAGCCATATGCTGATCCAGGTGGCCATGATGGTGCCATCTTTTCTAATTTATGAATCATGACTGTCCAATTCACATACATTTCGAATGGTTCGTTTATATCTGGTAGACCAGCTCGATGTGAGAGAATATCAGATACCTTTGTATTTTCTTTTCCATTTTGTCCATATTCAGGCCAATATTTAGTTACTAAAGCCGAATAATCGAGAAGACCCTGTTGAACAGCCAGTGCTACGGCTGCAGCAACTAGACCTTTCGTAGTTGAAAAGACCAACTGCAAGGTGTTGATATCATAAGGTTTGGTTTGCGATTGATCAAACCATCCACCTCCTAATTCAAAGACTAATGATCCTTGATGATAGGCAGCTACGGAAGCACCAAGATCTCGTTCCTGTACAAAATTGTCTCGAAATATATCTCGAACGAATCCCCAACCAGGCTTTATAAAACCGCGAATGTTATAATCAATTGGTTCAGAACGAACCGCTATTGAAAAAAACAAGAGAAACAAAGCACAAATGATATGATGCATCATTCAGTGTGATTTAATAAATGAAATTTTATGACGATGATCAAGAGTGATTTGAATAAATAGCAATCTTTGAGGATTAAAGAACAACACAATAATGAATAATAAGTTTCAAAGCTCTAGAGATTTTTTTGCCTTCTTGAATAATAAAGAGATTAATCCATTTGGCATCCAATGAAAAAAAACATTACGTAAATTGAGACTATCAAAAATAGGAGATCTCTTTAGATTCGATCGATCTAATAAGATATAATCCATTCGAGATTTTGCTTTTCAAAAGAAATAAGAGAGAGAGAGAGAGTGAGAATCTAAATCTAGGCTCACAAGCCCGTATGCCTATGCAGTAAAATTGATTCAACTAAGAAAAGGTTATTTTTCTACCAGTAGTGATGACATGTATCTTACTGTATTATGCAGATATCAATAGATTATTACTCACCTTTACTATTAATGTGACCTCAAAATAAAACTATGTCAGATGATAGATTGTTCAGAATATGATGATTTTCAATGAACTTCCCATACAAAAAAAATTAATAATATTCTTTTAGATCATTTTTGAAATCAGTTTTATTCAATTAAGTACTAGAATCGCTTTACATGGATCATATTTTTATATAGTTTTTGTTCGGTGAATCTTTGATTATCAGTGGTAACAGACATCACAAGGTCTCATCAACCTAAAAAATAGTACTACTTGTCATAATACTTTTTAATTCTGTACTTTCATGTTGAAGTTGTATCTTGAATAAAATTATATAACCCATCAAGAACATCATTGTTGTTTTTACAAACTTTCATTACGAAAACTAAAAACTGCTTTTGAACTGTCAAAATAGATTATAAATTTATTTTATCTGATATTTGTTTTTGTTGAAAATGTTGATATTTACATTGGTAGATGCAGTATTTGATAGAGAATCTTCTAAGGTTATCAGAATTACATTTACACAGAAACATGCTAATAACATAGCGTTGAAAAAAAATTCCTACTTCTCGAAATTTTCAACGTGGACATATTTAACTCATTGGTGTAAACAAGAGATGTGTAGAAATTTCTCTTTAAAAAAAATATAAATATACCTTCGCAACATCATCTGTTACTTTATTTTCAATAACTCTTTTTCATTAAAAAGTGTCCTGATAACATGTTTATCTGTCTGAAAACTTAGTTATTTTAATCGGGACAAGCAGGTATGCGAATATCTAATGTTTACTTTGCTTAATTAAATATTCTTTGATCATATTTATATTGAATTCATTTTTTTAAATTTATTTATCTAAATAAGAATTGTGGATAATTAATGAATATGCATAGATGGGAAAGCGTTGATCATAGTGAATATCTTACAATGGAGGTGTTTGCACTGTCCCTCACAAAAACCGCTCATATTGGTATCAAATGAAAGGTCTCATTGCCAAACTAACAGGGTTAAACCATTAGCGGCCCATGGCTTGCCTAAACGGAGATATTCGATTTTTCAGTGAATTTTCTCTGCAGGGCCTGCTTTCCCAGCAAAGTCATATTCTCGAATTTGCACCTAAAACTTTGTATGCTTGAAGGTCTTAATGAGACTAGCTCACAGAAAAAAATTCAGAAGTTTTGGACAAACTATATACGAGATATAAATCTCTCAAAATGTACAACTTCTATAAAAATCGCCAATATTTTGAGAGATTCCTATCTCGCATATAGTTTGTCCAAAACTTCTGAATTTTTTTCTGTGAGCTAGTCTCATTAAGACCTTCAAGCATACAAAGTTTCAGGTGCAAATTCGAGAAGATGACTTTTCTGGGAAAGCAGGTCCTGCAGAGAAAATTCACTGAAAAATCGAACATCTCCCTCTAAGCAAGCCATGGGCCGCTAATATTTTAACCCTATTAGTTTGGCAATGAGACCTTTCATTTGATACCAATATGAGCGGTTTTCGTGAGGGACAGTACAAACACCTCAATTGTTAGTAATGCTGCTGACTTTAACCCAACATACTGCAGAAGAAAAAAATAAGTGCATGTAATAGAAGTTCATCAAGTGAAATTGTTTAAATTCTTTATCATGAAGAAAAAAATTGATTCAAGCAATGTCGTACTGTACAATCATTTCGAATATTATTGACTTTCATCGGTATCCGTCGATGAGATGCGAAGACCATGATGCTGTCGACGAGTATTTATTCTTTTTAGAAATATAATTCACCTTTTAAAAAAATGATTCTGACGGTTCAGATCACGATTGTTCATTTTTAATTCATTAATCTGCTCTATTCTCTCTGAATTCAATTTTAATAACTAAAATTTAAAAATGGTACGTTTGATTTACAGTAATTCAGAGGTTGAACTAAGAGTCTTCGTTCAATTTAGAAAAGTAGTTTTTTCTAAGAACGAAGACTTGACTCACCCTGTAGCTAGAAAAGGCTTACCATTTGAATATGTGTGCGCCCAGGAGAATCATCCGGCCGTCTGAAAGACCATCAGAAACGGTCTGAAACGGCTATAAAACGACACAAAACGGCATTAATTTTCACCCTATTTCGCCGTAATCCGTCAGCTCGTTTTACTGGCCGTTTTTTTTGCTAGAAAACGGCCATCGCTTTTAACACTATTCTCTTTGTTTTCCGAGCTGACGGAAAACGGCGCCGTTTTTTAACGTTTTACATCGTTTTTATGCCGTTTCAGGCCGTTTACGGGCCGTTTTCTTTCACCTGGGTGTTGTTCTTAAATTTGTTTCTCTTGTAGATATAATTATTTTCTCTTGTTGTTGGTTTATTATGCGCTGATATTGATGAATCTGCTGCTGATGTTGTTACTGTTAGTTTGCCGACGTTGCTTCTGTATTTATTGCTATTGTTGAGTTATTTGTTCTTGTTGTTGCTGACTTTGCTGTTGTACAACTTCATCAAGCTTCTTAAAAGTTATTTCCTATGCAAAAAACAAAAGGATTTGATGAGTTTTTTTAATTTATGACGTAAAACAAAGAGATGCATAGTTGTGGTAGAGGTATCGACAGACAAAATATTGGAAAGATGTCGAAAACTTAGCATCGGAGAGAAAACAAGTAGAAGATTAACAATTTACGGAAACTCAAAATTGAACGAAAGACTATTGTAAAATATGAACATATGAGTATTTGTAGTTTCAATGTGTATTTCTTTAAGAATTTTCAGTTTCGAGATTTTCTGTTTGAGAATGTTTCAAATTCTCAATACCGAATTACAACTGTGTAACACGAAAACCATACAAAATAGCTAAAGGTAGGGGTGGCACTTTAACTTTAAATTGACTGTAAAATGCAGAGTTTAAAGTTGTTTAAAGTCACGCTTAAATGCTTCTTTTTGGCGTTTTATCTGTGGCGGAGAGTCTCATAAGCATGACTAAATATGTCAGTACAGTAAAAAGTATTAAAAAGTAGCGTTTAAAGGCGACTTTAAACAACTTTAAACGTTAAACTTTACGGTTAAAGTAAAGTTAAAGTGCCACCCATAGCTAAAACCAAAGCATGCAAAATACATGAGGAAAATGAAAACTGTAATATTGTTTACCTCAGGTTTAAAAAGGTACACAAAAACAAAAAAATAATTTCGGAAAGCAAAAACGAAGATCTTGTAGTAATATTATTTCTCGACGAGAAGAAAGACGCACAATTCAATAGATTCATGCATTGCATCAAATTCTATTTATTACTGTTTACTTGAAAAATAGATCAGTTGAACTATTGTTATTTTTTTTTGTCAATGGAGATCGACTTCAGAAAATTGGATTTACTCTTAGTATCGTGATGCTTAAATATACTAATACAGGCAAAGAACAAAAGCCCTTTATTGAAAATTTCAAGAATGTTGCCAACAAAATGATAACATCTGAATAGAGAGATCCAGGTAATAAGATCTGATGTAAAAATACAGTAGAAATATTTATTGGAGGTATGAAAACGATCAGTAGTAGTTCCATGATAATATAACTTTTAGAACAATATGAATTATTTCTTCTTCCATATCTTCATTCATGAAAATGAAGTTTCTTGAAAATTTGCCGTTGATCATTCTACTCGATCCTACAGCTGTTGTTATAATGATGAAGTAATACGTAAACAGTTTCTAACAGTGTGTAAGGAAGAACAGAGAAAAGAAAAAGTACGACCTAAATGTACGTATATATATATATATATATATAGCAAAATCGAATGTCCTTAACAAGATCATTTAACCAAAAAGAGAACATAATGAATAAATCCAATGAATGGATGCACTGAAAGTATTGATATGAAATTATCCATATCAACCAAGGTTTAGCGATTATACGCGTTATCTAAGGACAAAAACGAATAATCGAATCATAGTGTGTTACGCATTTTTATTGGTTTCTTTTTTTCATTTATTTGCTTAAACATTGCCAAATAAAGTATATCATCTATAAATGAAGTGCAACTGTATTCTCAATATTTTATGCAAAGGCAACCAAAACTAATTCTTTAACAACAACTTTAATTAAGTGCAGCTGATAATGCGCGCATATTTTTTAAAATCTTGATGATTACAAAATGAAATTGATGAAATCAAAAAAACTTTTGAATAAGTTCTATTTAAAAAAGATTAATAAGTCCTTCGTATGTGCACAAGCACATACTCACTATATTCTCTTGTAATTCATTTTGAGAATATAAAAATCGGTCTAATCCATTGAGATACTATACTATCTAGTTTGCTCTTTTAGTTTACTATACTGACATACTCATCAAAATTTATCTGTATCTCGCATACATCGATAAGATACTGTATCACTGCCATCAATTCCGAATGGATCACATGTATAAATTTTGATTAGATTGATGCGTTGACTGATATAAATTTTGAAATTATTAAAAAAGTAAATATCTGGTTTCGTCCTCAAAATCAGATATCAGTTGTCAGATACGTAGTGAAAACTGGTTATAATTTGAGATTTGGCACGACCTCTCTCAAGTGCTATCAATCATTACTTTTTATAAATGCCATTATCAATACACACACGGTACGAAATTGTGTTTTTATCTAATCATCCAAAGGGTCCACAACAAAGTCATGTGGACGTGGCAAAAGCAGTTCACTGTAGCATCTCAACAGTGAAATATTGACTCAACTGATGGACACAATCCAAAGATTTAACTGATTCAACCCGTTCCGGTCGACCACGTGCAACTAATGAGAGACAGGACCAACGAATTACTTCGTTTGCTAAAGAACAGCCTTTCGTCACAGCTCAAGATGTTACAAATCAGTTGGAGCGGCAAGGAGTGGTAGTTAGTGAGAGAACAGTATGTCGGCGTTTGAACGAAGCAGGTACTAGATACAGTCGGCCAATGTCAAAGCCATCGCTTACAGAACATCATCGATAAAATCGTTTAAGATGGGCACAACATCATGAAGCAACTGACTGGAATCAGGTGATATTTTCTGACGAGACTACTGTCCACCTAAATTCCGTGAAAGGATTGGTTTGGAACTTTCCAGGAAATAAAAACGTCGTTCGTACTGTCAAGCATCCAATCAAGATGAATGTTTGGGGTTGTTTTCTCAAGTAAAGGTGTTCGGTCGCATCATTTGTTTTCGGCAAAACCTCGACGCTAAATTCATGTGTAGTATCTATAAGTACGGTCTCTCGCCAACAGCTAACAAACAATTTGGTAACGATCTGAGGTTGCGGAAGCTGCAAGAAGGCAACGACCCTAAGCACAGGTCGAAACTTGCCAACCACTGAAGAGAAGAAAAGAGAATTGAAAAAATAGACTGACCATCGATGTCCCCTGATATTACTCCAATTTAAAATGTGTGGCAACTCCTCAAGATGAAGTTAAGAAAAAACAAGTTTACAAATTATCAATCTTTGGTCTCTGCAATAAAGCACGAATGGAAGGCTCTACCACTGGAATTAGCGTTAAACTTGGTACATGGTATGGAAAATCTAGTTTTTGAAGTTGTAGAAAGTCATGGCGATTTCATATTACGCTAGTGATTAGGATGGACTCTTAGCTTCTTTATGTTAAAAAAAAAATTTGTTGAATCATAGTGTTTAATAAAATTATAAGCGGGTGGAAACTTTTGTCTGTTACTGTAATTGGTTTTGTCTATTATAGTGTAGTATCGTCTAATTTCACTCAATCATGAGAACGTCTCTGTAGACAAGATCTCTTCCAAGATCGCCCTTGACAAGTCTGGTAAATTCATTTACATTGAGTTTGTTATCACAATTTTTGTCGTAACGACGAATTATTGACGATAGTGTATCGCAAGTTGTACCAGGCATAATAGCAGGTATCACTTTTGCTAATTCGCGCACATCAATAGTACCTGAAGCATCGGCATCCAAAATATCAAATGCTCGATGTATATCACAGTCGTCTGCGTTAGAACCCATCATGATAACTTCCACAACTTCCATGAAGTTTTGCTCCGAGATTGCACATCGAGGCTCATAAGAACTATAACGATCATAGCAATCTCTTGGTAATGATGTGGAACGAGTATCCAATTGACCACTCTGAGACGTAAAACTGAATTGATAATCATACTGATACGAATGCGAATACGAAGAACTAGAACTGCTGTAAGTCATTTGCTTTATGAAACACGATCTGAAAGGAATATTAAAGTGTATATACGTAGAGATTTGCCCCCCTCCCCCTCGCCCCCAGACGTGACAGACATCAATGTAGCTATTACATATTATACAACTATATTATTGACATCCTTGCGTACAAAGCATCGAGAATTATGTTTTTAGAGCAAAATTGATACGACGTTCTCCTTCCTAAACGAATTTTCCTACTGCACTATACTGCAATATGAAATAACAATAGATTTATCATGCTTCACACTTTAAATTCATTTAGGGATTTCGTTAATAGCTTTCTTTATATTATTCTGGAAACGAAATCCAAAGGAATTTGATCTGGCACTTGTTGATTTCTGGAGACTACTGTCGTTTTTCGCCTAATTTCTGTAGAATGAGAAACAGCAACAACCTTATGCACTAATCCAGAGTTCGCGTAAGATAGTCAATTTTTCAACTGCTAAAATATAGAGTTGGATGCTAAAAATTTTTATAATTATCTATCTTTTTATTTTCACACGTAGTAGTACAGTAATAGATTTCAAAAGCAAATGAAAACAAGGCTTTCTCATGCAATCATCTGAATTTTCATCCAATCTTTATCGTACATCAACCAAAGATCGTTTTATATCCGAGATTTATTTTTTCATTGAAGGCTTGAATCAAACCCTCTAGTCAGGAGTTAGCCCATAACAACTACCAATATGGTGGGCTGGAAAATTAGAAATTATATTTATAAGAATTATGTTGAAACTATGATAGAAGTAGCTGAATGTAGACTCTATTTACTTTTCTCAATAATTAAATTCTAAAGTGTAACGAAAAATCGTCGAGTGTGATGGGAGGAGTGAAAGAGAGATGATGAACGCCTTATCTTTCGTATACGAGAGTTGAGGTCCTTTATTGAAGATAAGAGAGGCAAACAACGCTTCAAGCACGCAAGCTAAAACTAATATGCTTGAATTTGTGACAGAGAGAAGGCGCAAGTTATTGCTAGATTCAATATAACATAACTCAACTAACTGAGGAATCACTTCGTCAATACGTTATCTTCTCTCGTCGATCTCCTTTTCCCTTTCCTCTCCCTTTATTCCTAGAAAGAGTGCTCTCTCTTTCAGAAGAGAAGGAGATAGCTACAAAATAGTAATCAATAGGGAGAATGAAGGTGAGAAAAAGAGAAAATGGTAAAAGGAAGAAAGAAAGGTCCCATCTACCCTCAAACAAGGAAGTATACAGAGAAGGGACGTCCACAAGAACTGAAACACTCCTTATCGGAATGCACCCGAAAGAATGTCCGTCACTATGCTGCTGTCCCTAGGTACATAAAGGTACTCATGAGATATTATTGCCTGAACTGAAAAAATGAGTATAATGGATAAGAGAGCCAAAATCACGGGTTTCATGAACTTGAAAAAGCAGTTAAAAGCTGCTCGTAATATCTAATATGATTTCGACTGTTGGAATGAATTTGGTACGTTATCTACGTGTATAACCTTTACTAATTTCAAATTCATTTTGAAAATGTTTAGGTATGCTACTTTTTTCGATTCACCACACGAAATATATCTCAATTCTCAAAATCTAGTGTGCAGAATTATAAATAATTCTCAAGACCACTCGTCACCAATACTCATACATTGGTAAATCCTTCTGATTAGACATATCACTAAGCTATTAAGGACCATTGAAATGGAATATCGTCGACTTTCCAAACGCTGTCTTCGCGCGCCAAAAAAGGAAGATTCCAGCTGCGAAGTCTCTTCAAGATTCATTGTAAAATTAAATATCACGGTTTTGTTAACAGGTAGACTGATAAAATCGAGCAAAACAATAAGAACTGCTTAATCTCTTGCTTGTTATGTTCGTTAGTCTTGTTAACTGATATTTTACATCAGAAAAATCAACAGCATGTAGACTGTTGACTTTTATGTACAAATTCAGTGACTGAACACTTAAAAACAGTTACACCTTGTTTTCCCCTATTGTCGATGGATTCAGATATAAAGGTTGCGTTTGCGTACTCTTCTTTCGAAAAACGTGCGATGATATTATAGGTCAAATAGATTTGCATCTATCATGAAGGGAAGCCTCTTTAATAAAACTAGTTAGCGAAAGAAGAAAATATTATTATTTGTTTTCTGCAACACAACATAGGAAGACCATGGATCTATACAACCTACAGATTACGCATCGCACACTATTGTGTACTCATTAAACGTATTTTGATGTGACTGTGAGGTAACACATATTATAAGAAGTTCCTATACATATAAAATTATTCTCAAGAGCGTAAATTTTTGCAGCATCTGCTGTATTCTTCTGAGAAAGCTACAGGCTAATAATAAAACATACAATCGGCGAAGCTGGTACCGGGGGCCTGTCGATAAAATGATTTCATACTAATCTATCGCTCTACTGGTAGTTTACCTTATACTGGAGATTATGCGATTCTCTACACTCTAAATAAAATCCGTTTTCAGGGAAACGAATAGGAATTTTCCGGGTTTGTCACTATATGAAACCCTTTATAGGTTTCCGGGAATGGGTTTCCGAGTATTCGAAAACTTATCTGAAACCCTCACAAGCAATCAGGGAAGCTGACGACCCCAAAAGTCTATTTTAGGTTTCCGATACTTCGGGAACTTTTTGAACGTTTCCCACAGCTCCAAATCAGCAACCGATTCACATAGGTATTCGACATTACCAAATTCGTTTTTCGTTATGAATAGTACTTTAACAATAGACATCTAAGGGTTCTCAAATCCATCGCAGTCACAAAGTCTCCATGAATCTAAAACCACAAAGTCCTCCATTGAGTTTTACTTCAAAGACCTTCATCTCCATCAATGCCCCTGTCTTCCAATTAGGACTGCCGATGTCTATTCGAACCCTATAATACCACACTCTCGCTTTCTATAAAAGTCAGGGTGCTTGCTAAAATCAGAGTCCTCAAGTCTTAAACTCCAGAAGTCAGTGTTGAAATCAGTCTAAGTCTCAAATCATCCAATATTTAAATCTCAGAAAGTTATAAACTCTGTAAGTTCCCCTAAGCTAAATTTCTGCGATCAGTCGAGATCTACGAATGTAGTACTTCGTCAGAATTCATTTCATGAATCAAAATGGAAAAAAAAGAATACGTACAATTGAACAAAACAAATTCTCCAGATAATAAATCCTTTAATGAATCTAAATAAAAAAAGAATATATCTTATTGAACAAAACAAACTCACCATATTATAAATCGTTTCATAAACTTAAATAAAAAAGAATACATATAATTGAACAAAATAAACTCACCATATTATAATTCATTTCATCAATCTAAATCGAAAAAAGAGAATATATATGATTGACGAAAATAAACTCACTATATTATAGTTCTTTTCATGAATCTTAATGAAAAAACAAATATTATGAAACACAATGAACATAAAAATCTCTACTTGACATGTTTAGAAATATTTCTATTTCAAAATAAAAATAAGATAAAAATTGGTAATTTACGTGTTATCTTTGAGCGGCCCTCTGAAATCACAAAATAAATTCAGTCGCAATGTAAGAATACTAAAATATTTGAAACATGTGTTTCAATAGACGACACTAATTAAAATCTTATTTTTTAACAGTAACGATTGAAGATGAAGGAATCAAAAGGTAAAAAATGGTGATCGTCTGATCATAGAATGACTTCGATGGGCATTTTAAACAGCTTTCTTTTAAAATCGTTAACTATATCGCCATTCGAATTGAACTTATGTAGTCAAACTGAAACATCATCTATATTCCACATTAGTGGATCAAAGTATTCATGTATAATAATAAAAAGCACAATCCTTAGTAATATTGATGTACTAAGTGAACGCATCTTAGTTTGAATAACAATATCCGAGTGCTTGAAGCACTACCTTTATTCCTTCTTGTTGCGAACCGAATCTGAAAAAATATTAGTGTTTTGGTACATTTGACAGACATGAATCTTCGTTGGTAAATAAAAATGTATCAAGAGAAAATAAGAATTGTCATAATTTATTGGAATTTCATTGATTAATTTTCAGGTGAAAGAAAAGTATTCTTTGACTAGTTTATGAAAGCATAGATATGTTTTGGAGAAGATGAATAAATTATTCAGTTAAAGAAGAATATACATGCGAAGGATTAAAATAAAATACGTCAATTTGTTTTTCATGAATGGATGTTAAATTATTCTTTCTAGGAGCTCAATGTAAATTATCTGAGTTCATAAAACTAAGTATTTCAGACTATATGAGAACTAGCAGCCACTCATCTTCAGATCACAATTCATTTTACAACAGTTGAAGTAAACAATACTAGACCGCGCATATGCATGATAAAGTATCTCTTTATTAGAGAGGCACTTGCCTTTATTTTTATTTTTATTTGAAATAAAAAATAAGTATGCAAAGAAAGAACCAGAACACAAAGAGAATAGAATAATACTCTGACTCATCACTGTTCATGTGGATACATCTAAAATATTGTTTTGATTCTAAAATAATAATGCATATTTCAGTCTATTGGAAATGGATATTTCCTCATTATTTCAAGCATATGATTGTCTATAAAGTTTTTAGGTAAATTAGTAAAAGGATCTTTAAACATAAGAACTTGCCGTGCTTCACTGCAATGTTTTCAAAGGTAGTAATGTTTTCAAAGATAGTAATGTTTGGATAATGAATAAAACTTAATTCAATGAAAAAGGAGAAAAACGAAATTTCTTGAATGAAATGACGATTTAGTGCAGTGCACCGAGTTTCAAAGCAAAATTCGTCATTTATTATATTTACAACCGCATACAACTAGGAATGTAAAAATACGACAAGATTTTCTTGGAAAAGACGAATTTTTTTGAATCTCAAGAATTCTAAACGTTTCAGAAAACAATTTCGCGTACACTGAAGACAATTTCTGTTATAGCTGCCGAGTAACTCCTAAAAATTTAAATTATACAATGCAACGTGAAAATGAGAAAGATAAAATTTTAATACTACGTAGTTCGGTTTCACTATGTTTAATGGGTTTCCGAGACATTTTCTCGGAAACTCATAGTTTTCTAATAGTTTAGAAATCTCGAAGGGTTTTCGAAATATGTCCGGAAACTAAGCTTGTATTCTGGAATACGTTTTCCACGTTTCCGATCCCCAGAAACCCAAAAGTTTCCCGAAAAAAACGTTGTTGAAAACTGATAGGTTGCTGACGACACGCTTCAAGTTTCCGAGGATAACTTTTGGGTTTCGAACATTGTTTGATGGTTTATGAGCAGGGTTGCCAAATCGAAATTTTGAAAACCAGTAGTTTCTCACCATAAAACCAGGAGATGACCAGGAGATTTTATCGAAAAAAACAGGAGAAAAAACAGGAGACTACTTTTCGACAATAGCGAACTATTTAGTTGCCTTTTTTTACAAAACTCTTAGAATTTTGTTCATCCAAGGTTCTAATTAATATTTTTTCGTTACGATGGTGATTGGGAAACTTCCTTGTACATGTGAATAAGGAAAAAAATTCTGATCATACTATGCATTTTCATTTATTCCAAATTTTCAAAAAATATAAAAATAGCGAAGAGAATGAAGTTTACTCAAAAGTTCATTTAAATGAAAACAAAATTGTAATAAACAAACAATAAATAATCGATTATACTCTGCGTGGTATTTTCGCAACATGAGTATATTTATCCGATGATCGAATTTGTTTTAATAGATCCTGATTATTTAAAAGATAATCATAAAACTCAGTACAATTCAATTGACTGTTCACCTTAACTTTTAATTCAGCACCAACAAGTTCTGGTTTCATTTTATTTCGATAATTACTCCACAAAAATTTCATATGACTGAAAATTGACTCACAAAATGCATTTGAAGCTGGTATTGAAAATGCAAACTCTAGCACATTTCGTAAATTAGGCACATTCTCTTCATGAATTAAAAATGCCCACAAGTGATCACATCTTATACTTGGATGTTTATTATGTTCCTTGTGGTGTCTGACGTCTGTTTCTTCATGTTCGGAATCAGAATCCGCTTGAATATCACATTCAACGTTAAACGGTTTTTCATTGTTTAACGTTATGTCATCTTTCTTTGATAAATTTAACTTTGATGAAATAAATTCTTGTACTTGTTTATGAATACTACCACATTTACTTTTTAATTCGATAAATTTTGATCTTATACAAATGAAATCATTGTATAAATAATCTCTATCAATATTATTATTATTAATAAATGCAATACAACATTCAACATCTTTCCATTCAATTTTATCAATGTTTACTTCACTAAATATTGATATGGACTTGTAAAAATTAGCACGATCATTATAATACCCTTCGATATATTGGATAATTGTGTCAATAAAAACTCGAAAAGATTTTTTCAAATCATTAACTTCATTTGAATGCGGAATACTTTCCAATAACTCCATAACTTTAGAACCAAAATATTCATCGTGAAGACGGTTTTTTAATTTATGAAGTAGATTTGTCAAAATACTATGTAAATTAACACCAGTGATATAATGTTTTTGTAATAATAGATTTGCTTCTTGGACATCAGTTAATATGTTCTTTAAAAAGTGTAAGGAGCATTCTCCTATACCAAAATAGAAGCAATTAAAATATTTTGTAACGAATTAAATTATTTTTACCATTATTTGACGTGAACAACTCTAATAATATCTTTGGACATTCACCATCATCCATGTTTAAAAAGTAACTTTTAACTGCAGGATAGACAATAATTAAGCGTTCAATAGATTGCAACAGGCTAAGCCATCGTATACGAATGTGTTGTAGTAAAACCTGTTATGCAGAATATAAATAATAAAATGAGAATCTTTTCCATACCCATCAAAGTTGATGGTGTACAGAATATGAATATTTCACTACCTGTTGTTCTTGATCAATAAATTCGAAATATTTGGCTAGTTCTTGAGAACGTACTGATGAACGACAAAAATATGAATATATCTTTAATAAAGCAGCTTCGACATCAAATAACAGATATTTATGTCCATGTTTAACAGAATTGTGCAGCACATGGCAATAACAACTTCCTAAAAGTGAAAAATGCGGATTATATAATATATATTGCAGCGCTATGAGTATCGAAATAATATTAATTTTTTACCTTTAATTAAATGTGGTACTAATTGTTTAAATAGAGAGAAAACGCTATGATGATTTCCAACATTAACATTCGTGTTATCTGAACCAAGTGCACTAAGTTGTTTTAGATTTAATCCATTTGACTCTAGAACATATTTGATATTGAGAAAGAGACTATCAGCTGATTCGTGTTGTTGTTGTATAAATTCAATAATGCCATGTTTTACTCCAAACTTAGAAAAATATTGTGTAACAACAGGTAACATTTTAGCATTTCCTTTATTGGAAGCATCATAACATATAGAAAAAAATGAAACTTCTCGAAGTTCTTTAATTATTGAATTTGTAAATGTTGGTGCTAATACGTTACAAGCAATTTCACGTGCCTAAATAACAGATAAGCCTACAGTTTCTAAAGAATAGAAGATAAATAATCTTAACTTTACTTTAGTTTTACTACATGTTATGTTTTTTGCTATTGAAGAATCTGAAAAACATTTCCTTGACAAATTCACGGTACACGATTGTGATAAGTAGCTATAAGAATGTTTAACACCATGATATACTAGCGCACCTTCGACAGCACATAATCTATTAAGTTCTGGTGCATTTGAATTAAGCAATGAATTTATCGTTTTCGCTGAAAAAAAAGCATCATCAAGCAAGAAAGTTCATTTATTAATACTAGTAGAGAAAGTCTTACATTTATTAACTTCAGCTGATTTAATACATTCTTGATGTCTTTTTGTCTTCATATGATTATTAATATCGGTTATTCCACTGTTGTGGATTGAGAATTGTACATTACAAATAAAACATAATGCTTTCGATGAATCATTTTTACATTCTTTTAAAAACGCGGAATACTGTGGATTAGATAACCATTCTTTCTTGAACTTTGATGAATAACGTTTAGATGTTGTGATACATGATGATGATGATGATGATGATGATGATGGTGATATTGGAGCATTTGTTGACTTTGAATTTTTCTGTAGCAAATTAGAACTAGCATTATTTTTCGATTCCTCGGAAGCATTTGGTTCGATATTCTCCTTCAACGAATGTATTACTTCAATGATTTCATCCTCTTGGTCGAACAGCATTTGATAAGTATTGACAAGAACTTTCTTTTTATCTAAAATATTGCAGTTTTTGGCAGTGAATATGTATATAAACATGATATGTCCTTAATTCTACAGATAATGCCACAAATGCAACGTGTTTTTATTGGCTACTACACTCAGCGAATGACGTAATATATTTTTTTTCTCTTGTTTTTGAACAATTGTGTCGCTCAAATTTAATATAAGAGAAAAATGAAGAAACCAGGAGAAATCTGGAAAAACCAGGAGAAACCACCTCCTGGTACCAGGAGAATTTTTTACCAGGAGAAATGCCTGAAAACCAGGAGACTCCTGGCAAAACCAGGAGATTTGGCAACCCTGATTATATCATGAAAAAAACATATTTTATCATTTGAAAGCATATAGTAAGAAAATAATGTATATTGTTTAGTTTAAGTTTCAAAATATTCTGCCATAAAAAAATTGGTGATTTGATGGTTTCTATTATCTCTAAAGAAAGTCTGTTCGATTTTCAGAATATTCGACAAAGATCCATAATGGACATAAAAGTCATGAACGACATAATGACTCTATGATATACGATTAGTGTAATGACCATAATGGGTAGAATAGTCACGGAAGGAAAATGGAATACATTGTTGAGTTCTGAATACTGAGTTAATGCAATCGGCGTGTTTTCGCTCTCAAACTCAATAAAGAAAACTTATTAGTTTAGCTACTGAAAAGACTTTTGATTTTTTCAAATCCATTCGATTTCCTGGAAAGTCATATAGAACATCATATCAAAGGTATCACCACGTTGTTACAACTTGTGGTGTTATCATACGAAGGGTAGAAAGAGGTAGTGGCGTGACCAGAGTACGGTTAGGGAGCTCAGTCCTCTAGAAAAAATTACACCATGTGAGAAAATGGGTTAAGCCTCCCATACAATGGTTTCGGTCAATGACTGAGCCCCCCTCTCCTCATAGAATATTTTTATGGCTACGGCCCTAGTAATAATTTATTAATTGAGTAAAATTTCCAATCTATATAAGTTTACAAGCTATGCTAGTTTTGTAGAATATCAATTTTTGTTATCTATTTTCAATTTTGTGCTTATCTGACATTTTAGGAAATTATAAGACGAGTGATTTATTTATGTCTTCAAATTATCAATATAATCATTGGGTAACAGTCTAGAATGTCCTTTCAAAAATGTCCTCGGACGAAATGTCCTTNAAAAGGACATTTCGTCAGAGGACATTTTTGAAAGGACATTCTAGACTGTATTCAATCATTGTGGGTTATACCCAAGAAGAAAAATCCACTTGTGATTGGATACTTGTGGTGAGCTACTTTCTTACTTTCATTTGATGTTTTACAAAATTCACTAGCGATGCGATGCGATGCTTTCAAGTATTTTACAAGAAATTCGTTGGATTTTTGAAGTATTAATAATGAACCGCTTAGTTTGATGACAGAATCTGGTAAGTCCCAGTTAGATAGGCACCAGTCAAGTCGTATTGCGCAACCAGAGATGAGCATTCATCACAAAAAAATTAATTTTGTTCCAGTAAATCTACAGATTGAGTAATAACCGTGATGGCAGACTATATACCTCAATAATCAGGTTTTATTGAACAATAAAAGGTTTTTTACTCTATGTTAAATTGTGAGGAATCAAATGAAAGTATTTTGTCTGAAAAAGCGGAAGAGGTGGCAACCCTGGATAGCATGTGCAGTTGTCAAGTCCTGCGTTCATCTCTGTGAACAACTGTCCGACTGAATCCCAATTAGTTATTCAGAACCACGGGTGGTACACACCTAGGCATAATTTCATAATATTAATATTTAGAGGCCACTGTAGCCATGAAAGTAAAATAATGCGCACTGTGAGTGTCGCTTCGACAAAATTTAAAAATGACGCTCTTTTGAAATTTATGCACTGTTTTAGGCTGCTCATTGTTTTCACGCAATGGTCGACTTTGCCATCGTATTTAGAGTAACTTTAACCAATGACGTCGGTGAATTACCTGATCGAATACAAGCGATACCAGAAGTAGAAACTACACTAAAAAAAATCCGCAAAATAATAAACGGAAAAAACGTTTTTGATAGGGTATTTTACAAAAAAAGGGTTTATGAAAGTGCAACGTATCATAAACCTTTTTTCTGTATATGGCGAAGACAATAAACGGTTTTTAGGTTTATGACTTGGAAAAAGGGTTTATCAGATTTTTCAAAAACGGAAAAAAGGGTATGTGACACGGTGCACTTTCATAAACCCTTTTTTTTTACAGTGCAGTGCTGTTTAACTTATTTTTTGTCTTTCATTTTTCATTTTTTTTTCATTTTGCGCTGGTTCTTTTTTCTTCTTCCATTTATTCAAGCTGTCTTTCGTTCTTTATTTTCAGATATTACCCGAGTAATTTTTTATCCATATTCAAATTTAATCTGATCAAAGTCCAGTTTGTAAGTGGTTTTCTAAAACTTTATGAAGTCGTAGAAGTTAAGTAACTGGTATCATTGATTGATGACTGATGTCATTAGAAAATCTAATAAATTCTATCATAGTACTTGAGGTTTTCGTGGGTTTTTTCTGAACCCATGCAAACAAGTTCATATTCAATGTCTTGTGACAGCTCCTGCTATAAGCTGAGTTTTGACAAGAAAAATTAGATAAGCAGATTAAGAGTACGATTCCAGTATAAGAAGATATATTAAATCTATGAATTAAATAAATGAAATAAAATATTCAACATCTGACATATTTTCATTGAAAAGAACGCCTTTTTTAATATTTTTTTAACTAAACAGATGTGATTTCAATACTTCCAGTCTTCTTCGTCGAAACTGCATATTGTTGATGTTTCATGTTCTTTTCGAAAAGAAACATTTTACCCACTACTTTCTTTCAAAAGAAAAAAAAATGAAAGTTCCATCTCAATTCGCACATACTGAAACTCAATAAGTAATGTTGTCTTTAGTCGATCTTAACTTTTCAAATTCTGAAGGATATTTGGTTTGTTTTATGTAACGGCAGTAGAGTTCTGAGGAGTAAGATTATATTGTACCCTATAGTCTACTATACAACGATTTTCGCGCCCCGAGACCTTTTTTACCCTATAAACTTTCTTGGTGGTATGTAGTGTAGATGTTAACACAAAACAATCAACCACACTCTCAATGTCGAGAGCTACAATGTCAAATATTGAACACGAACTAAAAGTTATTAATATACCAATATTTGAAAACAGCGGCGTGATGAATTAGGTTTTGTTATGTATTTCGATAAAAGAAGGGCTTGCAGGGTTGCGAATCTTTCGTTGCGATCAATAATCAATCATTGTTTTTTTATTTGCATAATGTTCATGCACATTTTTAATGATATTCATTGTCGTCTTTTATACATCAGCTATAGAACTTTATTGATACATAGATTTGAACTGCGTAGTGATAATATTAACATAAGTGAGAAATGTCCAATTGAGCAAATATCTTTCTAAAATTACGTTTTGCTATCAGTTTATTCGTTTGAGTTCATATTATTTAAAGAAACAAAGATTGAGTGCCAAACGATAATTTTTTGTTAGAGTATTATGTTGTATTATTTTTCTGTCTAATTCGTTAGTAGAAATCACTCGTATAAAAATCTGCTTCAATTTGATCACTCATAATGACATCTTCCGCAAACAAAATTGATCAACTAAATGTAGCAATTGTTTTGTCATCAAATCAATCGGTACAAGTCTATTATGAAAGCGGTTTTGTAAGTAAATTGTTGATCACCGTTTAGTTGTATTTTCGATGAGACATTTTAAGTTCTGTAGCAATTGTGGCATTTTGACTTTTATTTTTTACAGTCAAACACTGATAGAATTTGCATAATTGTATATGTAGACAAGTAGTATTGAAGCCGAATTGAACTTTAGAATTTCCACTATTACACTTTTTAACTGTCAACCACCTTTATTCTCTTTCATACAGAGTCTACTCTCTTTCTCTTTTACATCCTTCACATCCACTTATCTCCACTGTTCTCTATTTTCTTCTCGGTTACACTATTGTCATTCTTTGCCTTCTCATGTTTATACTGTTCAAAGTTGGAAACTCGAATCGAATAGACTTTTTATGTTTTACAGGAATATGAGCCCTAATTCTTATATTGAGCAATGTGAACCAACCACTATGACAATCAAAACGATAGTTCTAACTTTTTTTTAATTTGTTCGAAGACCGTAACAGAATGGCTTATGTTGGCTGTTCCGATTATGATGTGCGTCTGTGTGACAATTTGGTTTCTGTATGGAGCTATTCAAGAGTGGATAAGTGTTGCTCAAATATTCGTTATTTCTTTCCTTTCTATGATCAGGATTTGCGCTACTACAATTTTTGATAATTGAACTTAAACCGATCTAGCGACCTTATGCACATATTGGACTGGGCGAAGTCGTAGCTGACGGTACCATGTTTATTTCTAATTTAGTTCGTTTTAAGTGTTTGATTCTTAAGAAAAAGAGTTCTATCTTAGTTCATAAAATTGAACTGCTTCAGTGAGAAAAAGGTTTCAAATC
This sequence comes from Rotaria magnacalcarata, assembly GCA_900239745.1. NCBI lineage: Eukaryota > Metazoa > Rotifera > Eurotatoria > Philodinida > Philodinidae > Rotaria > Rotaria magnacalcarata. The sequence continues at coordinate 101,260 of OENM01000216.1, forward strand.
ATGAAATTAATAAATGAACGAAGTGTCACAGCATTTAGCTAGGCGCCTTCTGGTTTTGAAAATCCAATAACATAGTTTCATTCTCACATATTTAAAAGTCACCAAAGACTCTAAGGAAAATCAATATCAAACATAATAATTGCTCCAGCTATCCTTACTAATTCATGTGTTTGAGCTATTGATCAGGATCAAGGATTCTAATGAATTACTGGTAGGTTGATCGCGTCTGAGAATGACCATCAAGAATAGCATTACATGACGTTTTTGTCAAAGTAAAAATCTTAACTATACGAAAATTAACAAGAAATATATTTCTTTATAGATGATGCCCGTGAACTCATCGTACTTAGATCGGTTTGGTTACTTGGTGGTCTCTTTCATGTTTGTCTGTGGCAACATATTCATATTTTTTATGATGGCCACGTTGTTTATGAAACCTATTACTAAAATTACAACAAGATTCATAGTCTTTCTCAATGCAGTATGGTGAAATTTATGTATAAGTAAAACATTTCACTAGAACTGTTATTCTAACATGCTACAGTATTTCATCCCAAACAAACTTCAATGTCATTTATTGAAAGATACGACATTTTCGTAAGAATTTCATTGTCTATTCGATCTGAAATATGCAAATGAGGTCTTTTTTAAGAAAATTGAAAAGATATGAATAAGTGACCTGTTTAGCTGAAACAAGATAATCGTCTCGGAGAACATACAATCGGCCTTAGTTGCTCCGTCAAAAGAATTGTAGAATATATTATTTAATTTATTGGTTCATTGTTGTGTTAAGGATGACAACAGTATGGTTCGGTTCGAAAAAAACATGAATTGATTTCATGTCTGATATATTTTATCTAACATTTAATAAATGTGTATGATGAGAGTGCCGATGACAAAAAAAGAACCGTGGATATTTAATGCTCATTGAGTTGAACATAGAAATATAAGATGAAAAGCGATGTTTAGTTAAGATGAGCAGCACATATGAAGTCTGCACAACTTCTTGCATATAACATTGGATTGCAGATTATTGTATACAAAAGCAAATCTTAATACAAAAGACAATAGATGTATTCATAGGTTGATAGCATTGTTGATAGATTTAGAATGAACGTTTTTCGTTTGAAATATTTGCTGACTAAATTGTTAAAGATAATTTAAATCAATACTAGTATGTCTTGTCTTTATTCTTCAAAACTATAGGAGCAATCTCGTCGAATTACAAAAAAATACATGATCTAAATGCCAATGTATTTAGCCAATACAAATCTACTTATTGCTTATCAACTGATTTAACGGAACGGAAGATTACGAAACTTTAGCAATTATCATTAAAATAATATTTAATGTATGTATATATTATTCATGTTCTTATGTGTTCGAAAACTACCTACAATTTATATTTGTCAATAATTGTTGTCATTTATCGTTCAATAGAAAGTATAGATCTGTACTGACTATGTAAAATCTAATAAAAAATTCTATCATACATAAATGTCCGTAATATTTGTCTGCTAATCTAAATCTATTTGAGATATTTTTGCTCGAACATTGAACGATGCGAAATTAATGTCAACATTTATTCTTCGAAATAGGAAATTATCTCATGACATCGCTGAATTTCATATCAACAAGGAATACAATATATTTAGAAAAATGGGACGAAAAAAGAAATAACACGATCAAAATGTAGAGTGAATAAGGTCAAATAATTTTATACTTAGGGTTATCCAAACGTAGTGTCGGAGGCCCTTTTCTTTCTTATAAATAGCTATTTAAAAACAAATTTACGAATAGATAGAGCGTTTTTCACTCTATCTTTCTATGCTATTTGATCAGCATCAAGCTAAGAAAATAGTAATAAAATCCTGACAAAAATATTTTTTGTCAAACTCTAGCTGGTAACAATAGTGCATAAAATCAATCTACACGTGTTTTTTCTCTTTTCTTCATTCTTTTCTTGCTTTTTTTTGTCATTATCGTCTTCTTATCTACTATAAGAACTAATCATCTACATATTTCGCAATGTGCAAGAAGTAATAATGATAAAAAAAATACAAGGTTAAGTTTATCAATTGTTTATTTTATCAAATGTTCGAAATAATCACCTTGATTATCTATACACAACCGCATTCTTTCAACCCATTTTTCAAATGCTTTTTATATTCTTCGTTACTCAAAGAATACATAAAATTGACCACAACATCATATAATGATTGTGAATCGCTTTGATCAGTCAGATTTTCTTTCATTAAGTCAAATAACCAAAAACCACATGGTGATAAGTCAGAAGAGTTAGGTGGATGTGGCATTTTTGTTACACCTTCTGATTCAAGGTAAGCAGACACATTTTTATGAACATGTGGTCTTCCATTGTCATGATGAATTTTAATGTTACGGGTTCCATCTGCAGGTCTCTTTGGCATTTAATTTCATCGATGAGAGGACGTAAACAATTGTTGATATAATACTGGTGGCCCATAGTTTGTCCTCGTTCCAAACGATGAATCAGCAAAGGACCGTTCGACTTGAAAAAGATGGGTAATAAGGTTCTTGGAGCATATTTACTTTGTCGAGCTACAGTAGGTGGAGAATCTCCTCTAGGGGTGCAATAGTTCAGCTCTAGTTCTGAGCGAGGGAACTGTTCGAAAGTTCATTTCTGTATGAGCTGATTGTTTTGAACAGCTCCTTTCAAAAGAGCTGATCTGATCGAACAGCTCTCGTTCCTGCACTGGAGTTTTTCAACAGCTCCTTTCAAAAGAGCTGATCTNAATCAGTTCTTGAGAGAGAGAGAGAGAGAGAGAGAGAGAACTGTTCGATCAGATCAGCTCTTTTGAAAGGAGCTGTCGAAAAACTCCAGTTCAGGAACGGGAGCTGTTCGATCAGATCAGCTCTTTTTGAACTAGTTGTTCAAATCAATCAGCTCCTACCGAAAGAACGTTCGAACAGCTTTTCCGCTCAGCTCAGCTGAACTTTTGAGCTGGAGCTGATGCACCCCTAATCTCCTCTTCTTACCCACGCTGCATGTGATGACTTTCGACCAATTTGTTTATGATAAAACCACGATTCATCACCAGTTATTATATCACATAATCGCCATGATGCTTGTTGGAATTTTGCTAAGTTTTCTTCACATATTTGAACTCGTTCAGCCCGTTGAAAATCCGTGAGATCTTTGGGTATATAACAGTGCGGTGATCTTTCTAAGGTTTAAATGACTGGTGATGATTCGATGAATCGTGCCATAGCTTAAATCAGTTTGCTCTTGTACCTCTTCTATTGTAAGATAAGGATCACCATTGATAAGAAGGCGAATCTGTTCGATATTTTCAGGTGTTGTTTCAGTGATAGGTCTACCAAGTCGTGCTTCATCTTTAATTTCTTCTCAATCTTCACGAAACATTTTGGACCACCTTTCCACTGTTCTGAAAGAGGGAGCTTGATCACCATAAACAGAATACAATTCATCATGAATAATTTTTGCTTGAATATTAAGTACAGTACGCACCTTAATATAGAAACGAAAGTTTTCTGTACTCATTTGGAATAAGAAAATAGAGTCAGAGTTAAATTTTATTTTATTTTTCTCACTTTTTTGAATATAAACAAGTAGACGACACGTGCACAACAAACTAATACGGTGAACGGGTTAATCTATATGGGGGTGAGGATGTTCGGTTCTTATAGTAGATAAGAAGACGACAATGACAGAAAAAGCAAGAAAAGAATGAAGAAAAGAGAAAAAAACACTTGTAGATTGATTTTATGCACTATTGTTACCAGCTAGAGTTTGACAAAAAATATTTTTGTCAGGATTTTATTACTATTTTCTTAGTTTGATGCTGATCAAATAGCATAGAAAGATAGAGTGAAAAACGCTCTATCTATTCGTAAATTTGTTTTTAAATAGCTATTTATAAGAAAAAAAGGGCCTCCGACACTAATTTTGGATAACCCTAAGTAGTAGTTAAAAATACACCGTCTCTGAATCGGAAGTCTATACTGTAGATGCTGTTTTTGTACAAATGTAGACTCCTAAATTTTCACATAAATATCAACAAATACCTGGGTAAATGCTACTCGTCTAGTTTCTCCAGAAAAGTTTTGATTTTAATCCTAGTATTCGAATGACGAAATATGAATTATCTCATACATCTAGAAACAGAGTTTTTATTATTGAGTGATATAATGTTATTTATTAGATGTAAAAAATTTCCTTGAATGAAATCCGTTTTTGAAAGATGTATGGTTTCATAACAGCAATGAAATGTTTCAAATCGATAGTAGGCATCCCTTTTTCCTTGTGGTTTGAATGCTATTTACTCGGCATAGATTTTATCGGTTCTATCGCTGTTTGATCGGCCTATATGCTTTTACATAAAAGTTGTATTCAAGTAATGCCACGAAAGAAAATGAGACAGCAGGAATTACTAAAGCCAAATACACATCATGCTATTAATAAACAGGAAAAAAATCCAGCATCGTGTTACTGTTAATCATCGGTCTTTTACTAGTAAAAGAAGATCAAAATTATATTCGAGTGTTGGTGCTAGTGGTCCATCTGATTTTTCTATTGGTAATGGCCTGACTTTCGATGGTACACGTATATTATTTGACAAAAACACAACTAAGTGTTTTTTGATTTTCAAGACAACGTGATAGATGTAGCATTGTTGTTAAAGTAATAGGTGAATAGCACTAAATTTATTCAAAATGATATATGTCATCAATTTAAATTTGAAGTAAAAATTTGAATTATTCATCAAAAACAAATGTCGATAGTATTAAGAAATTATGCAACATACTTATAGGCACAAATGCAAAAAAAATCATCGATATATGTGTGAATGGTTAGATATTAAAAAAGAGTAAAACAGATAGTAAGAACTAATTTAAACATCATAAATGAAAACCAAATAGTGAGTACTGAATTCAATTGCATATCATCGTAATTGAAAAATAGTGTCATTGTTACTAATAGCGAATATAGAGAGGAAACACCTATGAACTATTAAGCAGCACTACCACTACTATTGATATACCACAAGTATATTTTCGATCGTAATATTTATTTGACGAAGTAAAACGAAAAGCAATAGTTTAATCATTTTTTATTCAAATCTTAACGGTGCATTCATTCTCGGTCAATATTGATGTTACGCATCGTTAATTTTCCTTTCGTCTTTCCTGTGTGTTCTCTTTCTTACTTTCTTTTATCTACACGAGAGTTTTATACGATTCGGTTCAATACCCATAACTATCAAGGATTCTGGTGAGCATTTTAAACTTAGTGGTCCCTTATAATCACGGTAGAAAGACACAACAAGTTGAATGAAGTATTACAATACAGATCGATTGATCAGACTTGATATAGGACTGCTATATAAGTATGAGAGAAATAAAGTAAAAGTAGTATTTCAATTGTAAATTTGATTCACTATTTTGAAGAGAAGATTTGTAAAAGTATAAATAACAATATTTTTTATATCTAAAAATGCGTTTGTTCTTTTGTTAGTTCAAGTCAAACAAGACATAGAAACATTCATCCAACAATAATCGAGGATGGCGAGTGTAAATTTTAGGTCAACTTTGAAGTTTCTTATGTTTCGCAAAAGCCGTTGATGATTTTGACGACTATTTGTTTTTCCGCGTAGGATTCATTCCCAGAGAACCACATGATCACGGATCCACTAACATCTAAATTAAATCTAAAATGTTTTTCTACTGTAGATATTGATATATGTATATAATACATACCTAAAAATTATCATTCTTGGTTAAAACACTTTTTGAAAGTAGTTATTTATTTACTATGTAATTTACTAACTTTTGTTATGTTGAAGTTATTAGCAACCTTCAAACTAATCACAGTCATTAATTGAACATTTGGTGAATAGCTTTTGATCTTAATCAGTTCCGAATGAGCCAAACAACCATATTCATTGTGTTATCGTACGCCGCGTTACTAATTAATGCTAAAAACTCTTCATCGGCAATCTGCTTTCTTACTCGCCAATTGATGCCAGAAACAAATGAATACGCTATGGAATTGACTCAAACTATGTCCTTGATTGATGTTTTTATTTTAGTCAATGATAACACCGTAGTTCTGCCTTCGACCAGTTCTAAAGTTCATTATATTCAATTAAACGAAACGATTTGCTCAAAATACGGCTTTCTCGGTGCATCTCAACCTGATAAAAAAACTTGTTCAGCCTGGGATAAAGCACTTTACTACTTTTCCAAACTGAACACATATCATAAATTTGTTTGGTTTGTTGAAAGTGATGTTCTTATTCCATCAAGTCGAGCCTTTTTTGCTCTGCATGAACTCTATTCTACATGGGCTGATCTTGTTAGTGGTGCTAATGGCGTTGATGTCGATGGTACTCTCAGAAGTTGGGCTCTTTGGCAGACAGCAGTCGATACATTTATACCGCCATGGTCTTTTTCGATGGTTAGTGCTGTTGGATGTAGTCGTCGATTACTCTCCATGATTAACCAATATGTTGCATGGCGAGGTCAACTGCCATATATTGAAGTTCTTTTTCAAACCATAGCCGTTCAAAACGCAGAAATCATTCGTGTCACGCCATTTGAATTAAGTACAATTAAATATCGTATATTTTTCAACCTTGAACAATTAGAAGCAAAACCAAACAATTGGTGGCATCCAGTAAAGAACCCTCGTTTAAAAAAAATCTGGCGACAAAAGTAATTAAACATTTAATATCTTAAACTGAAATTTTAATATTAATCCGTATATATGTATAGCAGAGTGTAAACTGTAGATGGAGCAAGAGTTTGTTACGTGAGTAATTATTAAAAGTATAGTCATGATTTTGACAATTTTTTCACCATATGTTAAAAATTGAGGATAGTTTCCATTTTCATCTATATGCTATCGAAATACTATGTGCAATAGTCTCTGTTACCTTGGCTTTGAAACACACGATGAGGATATATCCTTCTGTTATGCATGTGTATATATTGTGATATGTGCCAGCTTCCTCATCGACTATTGTAGATCCTCTTTTCAGAAAGCTTACAAAGTGCCATCCCGTTATTATTTTCGGGAAACTTCTTGATGTCGTGTCTTGTTATAAAATTGTTAATACTCTGAGTACAGATACCAAGTAACTAAATAACGAGTCGTTCTAGAGTAAGTATGTTCGCTGCACAGTTAACGTTCTCTTTACTTCAGTTCAAGAAAACACTAAAATAAAATTGTCTGAAACTTATGTTCTTCACTTTGCATGTTTACTTGTTGCAGGCTATCTAATATTACTTTGCAGTCTGCTAATTCTAAATCAAATACTATTTCATTATTGAACTCAATTGAAACGCATGTACTCAATAAAAACACAGTGAATACTACTTTCGATCTTGAAAATTATCTAACCAGAATTCTCGTACAATTTGAATTGGAAAAGGCTCGAATGAGTTCGTTTGATCGTCGGCAACTACGAATTAGATTTATTCGATTAGGAAATACTAACCGTAGTCGTCTGAATGAAACAATGCTGCTTCTTGCTGAGCAAGCGTTTGCATCTCCTTCACGCAAGTTTTTATATGTTACCATATCTAATCACTCCTATTGTTTTGAAAATATTCATATAGGTTTTGTTCAGCCACCTGTAAGTAATGATCAAAAAACGTGGAGACATCTCGAGCTTGAAAAGAAGCTCGAGGGAAACAAGAGAATGGTAGTTGACCTAATAAAAGGGAAGTCCACTCGAAACGCCACACTATTCATCAAACAATTACGAAATGAGGCAATTCGATTGATACATGCTCTTACAACCGAAATTCAAGCAGAACGAAAATCACTTTTTCATAATGAATTGAAATCATTAGATGAAATCAATTCAGAGTTACAAAATTATTCATCAACAAGAAGCACAGCGTTTACTCTAGTAATATTACTCACAGTTATTATCGCATCGATTTTAGTAGTATATTCTCCAAGACGCGTTCATACATTCGCCAACTACTTTCTTGTTCGAATCACAAACTATTATATTTGAGTCTTATATCATTCTAAATTTATACTCATTTTCATATTTATAAAATAATATATAATTGATAATACAAACCTACGATTTATGCATGTGTTGTGTTCATGGACGTGCTGTAAATTGGTACTTCCATTCTTGGTTAAGTTCTTTCTTTGCCAAGGCCCATTGACAAGAAGGGAATATAAGGATCTTTGTAGATTCCAGAAATCTCTGGGAGTTCATCATTTTCTGGGTGTGGGTGTGGGAGCAGATTAAGGGAACGCGAATCCACACCCATAATTGGAAATTATATTAAATATAATTATAATATGATACATTCAGTTAATCATACGAATGAAACTGAAGATTATTGGTATGCAGATGAAAAATGTTCTCTTCATTCTGGAGCAGAATATCCATGTGAAGAGATTTATTTTATTAAAAATTCCGAAATACCGCTACGAACAACACGTGTTGTTCATCGTGGTTTGGATATTTTACAAGTCGTAACAAACTATGGAAATGTATCAATTGGTAAACCTGACGAGGAATTATTTGATACAATTCCAAAAGATTGGGTATACAGTTGTCAAGATGTAACATTAAGTCTTGAACACGATCCAGAAATGTCAAAAGTTGATGTTAACCAAAGTGCATCAGTACAATTATGGCTTACTAGTCCACCACATTGTATTTATGGTAATGATACAGTTATATTTGAATCGCAAACATCGAAAAACTCTCCATGTATGGATTGTGTATCATGGAAATCTGAACGATTATATTTCAATTCAGTGAATTTTGAATAACCACAGGAACTAATCGTTACTCGAGTTAAAAATGGAGGCATAGAAGAGATGATTCCTGTTTTTCATGGTGGTGAATACGAATCAGTTTTTGCTGGCGCTTATTCAATCTATATTGAATAATTCTTTTTTTTTCTTATAATAATAAGCGGAAATAGAAGGAATGAAACTTGTTAGATGATCCGTCCAGGGTGTGGGTGTGGAGTGTGAGTGTGAGAGCTGGGTATACACTCTAAAAAAAATCGGCTCTTTACCGAACCCCCAAAAAAGGTTCCGAAGATTTCAAAAAGCATCCAAAGGTGTCCAAAGTTTCAAAAAAAGGATAAAAAATCTATGAAACCTTTAATGGTTCTTACCGTGTACCCAGGATAAGAACCTTCTGCTACGAAACCTTTTTTGAGGGTTCGATAAAGAGCCGATTTTTTTTTGAATGTACATGTGTTCTTTGCGGAGTTCTATTTCAAAGCCGCTTACACACCCGCACCCACACCTTGAGGACTGAACAAATAGAGATTCGACATCAATGAAAATGAACTGCAGAAACGAGGTCACTTCTTCTTTATCGAACCGTGTACTACATATATTAATAATTGGCGTTTACTTCTAATCTTATCGAGATACTTCCACAGAAAATATGAAATAACATGATCACTGATAGGTATAATCAATCAAAACTTAATAACTGTATCATTGTATGCGATCTAATTCAGTATAACATATATACAATCGTTTCAAAACAAGTGTGAACCTCAACTATTGATAATTGAGATCACTTAGCATTCAGAAGTGACTTTTTTCCTTATAAAATTATTTTCCTTAATGCCCAATGAAGTGCTGTTCTTTCAGAAAAGGGCCAGCGAATTTGGAGGATGAACGTTACTTGTTTTCATGACGCCAATCAAATATTATTTCGAGTGTTTAAATCTATTTTTACGATTATGATAAAAAAAATGGCGATGACTTACTTTCAACGAGCATATCTTTTAAAAGCGATTGAAAATTTTAGTCTCAGTTGACAAATAGAAATCTGTTTATCTTTTAGAAGGTTTTTAATCTTTTCACTTTATTTTAATTGATAATTTTTAATTCGATCAAATCATTAATTACAGTGTTGAAAACAGATGAATGATTCAAATTCCTCAATAACGTTCACCCTTAGTTAAAGAAGAAAACAGTACGATGAGCAATGGAAATTTAAAAAAAAACATGCACAAACCTTGTTTTCGATTTCGTTTTCTTTAATTTACCTTTTGCAACAAAGAATTCTATATGTGATCTATAAGTCCATGAAATATTGATTATAGAGATACAAAAGTGATTGAATTAATCAAAATAATAATTAAACAAAATCTGAATGCGATATTATAGAAGAATCAAAATCTAGGAATAATCCGAAAATCTTTTTCAGATGTTAGCACTCTGGATTCTTTCTGTGAGTCTTAATTTACTGTAAATTTTATTAATCATTTGTTCTAACATGTCTTTTTTCTCTTTCCAAATTAATCATATATGACACTTCGAATCATAGAAAAAATCGACATCTCGACTAATTTACTCAACTTGTTGTTATTTATTTTGTTTGTAGTTCGATTTTTATCTTTGCTCTGTTTAGAAAACTTTATAATAAAATAAATAAATATTTGTAAAATATTAATAATGAACAGTATATAAAGATTGAATAATAGTAACTGTTGAAACAAGAAAAAGAACACAATTTCTCTTCGTACGAATTACACCAACCAAACGTTGATGATGATCATCGTCCGACATCGAACGATCATCATCAGATCTCGGAAGATATTTGTTTTTTGTCGTTCGTTTATGTATCTCTACGTTTTTTTTGCTTTGTTCTTTGCATTTTGTCGTGATACAGCTGTCTTACCTGTATCGATGCGTATTACTTACTGCATACTAAAAAGAAAACTTCTTATTGTTTAAAACAAACATGGATAATGAAAATTCTTACTATTATTTCCATTCGCATTCTTTAACAATGATTATATTGGTTGCTACATTAATAAATGTTATTTTATATATTTGTTATTACTTTTATCAATGCTTGCTCTCAGCTTTAGCAACAGTGAGTGTTGGTGATATTTACACTGTTAGAAATGATGATAATATTATATTAGAAAAGCAACAACAAACGAAGGTTATGAAACAAAAATGGTTCTATATGCCACCTGTATTAAAAGAGTTGACATCTTCATTTCTTTTCCCAACTGAAATTATTGCAATATTTAAGTTAAAATTTGGTGGTTATGTTAAGAAGACGTCGAAAAATTCACTTGATCAACTGGCACATACACTTAACGATCTTGATTTTTGTTATGCAACATTAAATAAAGTTAGCCGCTCATTTGCACTTGTTATTCAACAGCTTCCTCGACCGTTAAGAGATTCTGTATGCATATTTTATCTTGTTCTTCGTGGTCTTGATAGTGTTGAAGATGATATGACATATCCTCAAGATAAAAAGATTTTCTTATTGCGTAACTTTTATAGTAATTTATTAATTGATAATTGGTCAATAAAAGACGTCGGTGATACAGAAGACTATCGAATATTATTGGATAATTTCGGTAAAGTCATTAACGTTTTTAAATTACTTGATAAAAATGATCAGTCTATTATATCGAATATTACTCTTCAAATGGGAACTGGAATGGCAGAATATGTTGGTAAGATTGGCTCAATAGAAACGCTAATCAGTTATAATTTATATTGTCATTATGTTGCTGGTCTTGTTGGTCATGGATTATCAGCTCTCTTCGTTAATAGTGGCTTAGAAGATACTGATCTATGTGTACATAAACATCTCAGCGATAGTATGGGACTCTTCTTACAAAAAACAAACATAATTCGGGATTATCTCGAAGATCTAAAAGCTGGTAGAAATTGGTGGCCCAAAGAAATTTGGCAAAACTATGCTGCTTATCTTGATGAATTTGCCAAAACACCTAATTGTGAAAAAAGTCTTGAATGTTTAAATCATATGGTACTGGATTCTTTTAATCATGTCCCTGATGTGATCAACTATCTTAGCAGACTAAAAAATTGTAAAGTATTAGAATTTTGTGCTATTCCACAAGTGATGGCAATCGCTACTCTTGTTGAGTTATATAACAATCCGTTCGTATTTACATCAGTCATAAAAATACGCAAAGGACTCACTTGTAAATTAATGTTGAATTGTTCAACGTTGAATGAAGTCCTTCATTGGTTTTATTTCTTTATCATAAAAATTGAACAAAAAATACCAAAACAACCAAGTGTTAACGTTCATCGTATGCATGAAGTAGTTGATCAAGTGAAAAAATTATGTGGTGTAAATTCAAAGATTTAACTTTTTTCTCTCTTAAAAATGCTTATCAGCTCTATCATATATCAATCAAAAACTCTATAAAGCGTATCTTTTCTTTATGAAAAAAATAAATAGATGTGTAAAATCTGTTTTGCATAACAGTAACATTATTTTTTGGTGTTATATGTATGTGTATGTTGTTTGTTACATTAGCAAATAATTCTAATCAAAGTTCGACAAATTTAGATCTGATTATATGATTAAAATGTATTGTTTCCTATTGAATGTTGAGAAAGGTAAAATATAATCTTATGAAAATATTAGGCAGCGACAAGTGAATGAGTATATGTATATTGATTCTGATGTCGCCTAGAATTAAACATATACTTATAGGTAGTTACCAATCGATATTCATACTACACAGGAGAACACATAAGACGATATGAAGGCATAGAAATTTCGCCTTTTCTTTTCTTGCATAGTTTATCATTTGAACGAATAAAATTCGTATTCTTGTTAAGTTTATTCAAATGCATATTAAATCGATATCTGAAATCCTACATGAAATACTTTATTGATTAGTTACATTGAAATGATCGACAATAAGAAGAAAGCATAATTATATGATTCATGTCAGAATTTTTGACGAAGTTCATCGAGGAACTCTTGATTATCTTTTACTTCCAAATGGTCAGGTTCAAATACTTGTCGTGCAATATTAACTGCATACTGTGCATGCTCAGCAGCTTCTTTATATCGATGGAGACCATCTAATACCGTTGCTATGTTGCGGTAAGTCACGATTAGCGATGGATGGTTGGCTGGAAGAGATTTTTGTTTGATTTCAAGTGTTTTCTCAAGAAACAAAAGTGCCTTCGAATAGTCTTTTCTCGACTGGTGAATCCCACTGATATTGCTGTACGCGGTAGCTAATGATGGGTGACGTGGTGAAAGATGATTGAGCTTGATTTCCAGTGCACGTTCATAGTATTCTAGTGCTTCGTCGAATTTGTCTTGCTGTTTAAGAACGAGACCAATATTATTGTAATGGGTAGCAATCTGAAGTTGATCAGGTTGAGTGACGCCAAGATCAATGTTGAGCGCACGCTGGAAATATTCTAGAGCTACGTTGAGGTCACCTTGCTTTTTGTATATACTACCTATATTTGAATAAGTTGAGGACAATGAAGGATCATCTGGCAATAGATAGGTCAGACTGATATCAAGAGATTGCTTGTAGTGAGCAAGAGCATCTGTTAGATCGCCCTTCTCGTCGCTTATGCATCCAAGTTGATGATGACAGACAGCAATCGTTCTTGCATCACTATCAACTGTTGAATTGAGCAGTGCTATAGAAACTTCCTTGGCCTTGTCAAATTTACCCATTTTGATCATTAATTGACTCAATCGATATCATCCAGTTCCCGGTCCTATCTCCTTTCTGAGACGTTCTGTGAGACGATTCAACTGTTCGTCATTATCGCCTGTCAATGTTAGTTCCACTTGCCAGAGACCATTTTCGATCTGTTCTATCTCACCAATACGAAATACGGTATGCATCGAGAAAAGTACCTCTTTTTCAGATTCTGAGTAATAACTAATGTTGTCCAACTGAGCGAATGGAGTCGACGTCAGCGCAGAATCGATCTCCAATCGAAACAGAATCGCTGTCAAATCAGGATTATATTGTGCCATTTTGGCGAATTGAAGAGAAACTCGTCGATCGATACTTGTCGATAAGAAATTGTTGAATGAAAGTAGACCACCTTTGCTTTGTTTAATTCTTTCGAATTCATCTTGTAACATGCCCTGACCCCGATAAACAGTTAGTGAATAAGGATTGTCGGATGCTGAATGGAGCTGTTCAAGTTGTACCTGTAGATCGCGTATAAAAAAACTCATCTTGATAATGACTTCAATGTCTTGGGTACGCAGCGCTTTGTTCAACATGGAATAAGAGAAGCATTCACGAGTATACCACCATATAGGTGAATGCTGCTCATACATTTCTTCGAATTCATCGATGATCTTCAATTCAGTAGTGTTGCCAACGTACTGACTCCGGCAAAAGTCTATCAGTTGCTTTTTTAGGTTGCCTTCGTCTTTTAATTCAACAAGAATCTCTTTGAGTAGTTGCGAGTACATGAATGATTGATCGAGTTCATTCAAATTTTTGTTCAATGGATTCATCGCAGCGAGGATACTAATGGATATTAAATTTTTATCACATTGTTGAGTATCTCGCTTAAGTGCATGGCAAATGAGTTCGATCTGCGTAAAAACTCCTTTCACTTTGCTCCATTCCTTTATCCACAATTCATGCTTTGACTTCTTAGCACAAAACACATAGATCGAATCGACGTTGGATATACCTTGAATGTGTGGTACAATTGTTTGAGCAAGAGCACCAGATACGATTATAAATATTTTTTCATCCTTAATTTGAATTAGATAATCGATACATGAGTTGATATTCGTGAATGTTTTTATCGTGTTGACAATACCTCGTAAGCTATTGATAGACTTTTGATAGTCACCATTGGTCTCATTTATATTCGAATCCAACCAAATAACAATACAATTCTCGATTAAACGAGTTGTAGAATGATTGGAGACGATGTTCACTTTCATAGACTTCTCTTGTTTAGTGTCATTATGAGCAGAAGTTGATTTTGTTTTTAAGTTGATAGCAGAGACAGTGTTCGGTTTTTTCGTTATAGTGGTGTTCATTTTGAAACTTTTATGCGCCATCATATACTATTTATCAATGCAATTCAAATGGAGGGTATTTTTCTTTTAACTTTTTAGTGTTTTTTTTTGTTTCGATTTAAAAAGAATGAAAATCTTATGACACGTGCTTTTTTTCTTTGCCATCTGAAGTGAAAACTTTCCTTTTATTACTGCCGTGAATACTGTTGTGTGGTGTTGCTGTGCGTTGCTTTTCAATTAACATACAGCTTTTATTAGAGGCAATAAAGTAAACAAGATCATGTCAGGCCATAGAAATCAGGAAGCAACTGAGTTCTGCTGTCGGGTGAAACGCAGAACCCCTGAAATGCTCCTATTACGCATTGAAATTAAAATATCATTTCAATGATTTATTATTATACCTTTATTAATTACACCGTTAGATTTTGCACTCGAAAGGTAACCCAATATTATCACACTGTCTTTCACACTATAAACCAAAGTCCATGTGACTACACTGTCAGGAACGTATCCTTACATGTTGACTGCTATCTTGAGGGTGTGGGTGTTACTAGATCGATAATCCCATTCCAATCCCATATACCACACCAACGCACCCACACCCACACCCACCCATGTAAAAAGATTTTCCATTGTAAGCTATTTTTAAGCGGCTTAAAATAGCTTTTTTCTAACTTAATAACTTAAAAGCACTTGAGTTTGCATGATTTAAGC
>OENM01000217.1:0-37178 GCA_900239745.1 Rotaria magnacalcarata
TTTCTCAGCAAAATGTAATTTCACCTGTCTTGATAATGATATTATATATATATATATCGAAACGTCGGCAACACCTTATGATTATAAATTAACGAAAGAAAAAAAATTAAACAAACTTAGCTGCTGTAAAAATTTATCTTTTTATTCCATAAAATAAGCTACTCAATATCGGAGAAAGGTTTCACTGAATAGTATACTCTGCTACAAATACAGTTTACGCCACTATTCAATACAAGACATATATACAAATCTCTGCTTTCACACCTCTCTCAACAACAAAAGCACTAGCGATCTCAATCTGTTTAACGTATCTTCTCACGGCTCTATCACTACTATTCCGATTGTCATCTATTGAGATATACAACACAACGTCCACTATCTTAGTATTGAGACTATCTCATCGAAACCGAAAAGACAAGAGCTTTTTAGTCCCTTCTCATGGGAACGGCTACACTATCCACCCTATCAAACCAAGAACAAGTCAATGCAGATAATTCCTTTGGAATAGCACCCACACCCACAAAGGAAATTATTATTTTGCCTGAGCTTTATGAAAAACATTATTGATTCTTTTGATATGTTAATGAAAATAATACCACTGCTGTCAAGAATCTAAATAGTAAATACTCGAATATATTAATTATACTAGTACCTTCCGAATCATAGAATTTGTCATCGACCAAAATACAGAATGAATTAATTGATTAATTCTAACGGTAACTTACCAATAATAGAATTCTTCCTAAAATCTAAATAGAAAAAAAACGAATTAGGTAGCGTTAATGGTATGGTGTGGGTGTGGGTGCACAGGAAGATGAGATTCAGGCGCACTCACACCCACACCCACCCTATATCAGCTCTTTGATGGTGAGTATTTTTAAACGACAGCAGACGAAGAACTCAAGTTTTATTTTTGAAATAAAAATAAAAGTGGACACAATGAGATATTCGATACAACTGCGAACTCGAGTCGTTAGGATATGCCAAAAATCATATTTGGGTGTGGATGTGGGTTTAGATGAACAAGAATTCTAACATCCTAACACCCACACCCTCACACGCCCACACCCACACCCTCAAGAATAGAAATGCAATGTCTATATGTATTGAATTCAAGGATACATTTTTAATTTATTCATTTTAAAATCAAAGTAAATTTAAATTTCGAGAAGTGACTTCTAAAATAAATTAAAATAGTTCTATACAAAGAACATTTTAATTATTTAAAAAAAAACATTTTTAAAGTCATTTTTTCGGGCCTAATAGTTTTTTTCAAATATGAATGGCTCAATCCTAATACTTTCACAATATTAATAGTGACTTTTGCAGTGATTTTTGCTTTCAACTGTTTCAATTTTCTAATTTTCGATATGGTAGGAAATTAGCTACTCATTCAGTTACATTTTCATTTGATGAAATACTGAAGAAAAATTCTAAATAGCAATTAAGTAAAAATATTTCACTTATCAGGAAGGAAACAAAGAGCACTAGGCTTTTATGAAAGCATCGTATAGTTAAAAATATAGATTAAAATATGTATTCTCGAGTGTCTACAAGAAAAGGCTTTTTTTTACAAAAAAAAACTCACTGAGAAGCATAGAAAATTAAAGGATATAAATGCGTAGAAAATAATATGCTTTTCAACGATGCTTTAAAGTCGTATTTTAAGTTCAAAAAGTCCGTTGTAAATAAAAAAGAATGCATTTCAACGTGTTACATACACAAATCCATGCGTTTGAATGCGTCAGAGAGAGAGAGAGAGAAAACGATGCGCTAAAACGATAAAACAGCGTTTTCTTCTAAAAGTTTGCGTTAAAACGCTATTTCATACGATTTATTTTTTCGTGGGTGCATAACAACTTTATGATTATACATTTTGAAGTCAACTAACTCCATCCTAGTTAATTTTAAAATCAACTAGCTCCATCCAGTTGATTTTAATGTTCCCTAGGATGGAGCTAGTCGACTTTCAAAGGCAACTGGATTTTAGAGTCAACTCCGACATATACTTTGATTAGAGATCAAAAAGCAGAAAAATGATACATGAATATTATTACCAACAATAGTTTTAGAGCTAAATCTACCCAGTCAGACAAGCGTCGAAAAAAACGACGCTTTTACACCTTAAAAGCGCACATTTTGGTACCTTAAAACGATTTTTCATGTAGAAAACGCGTTTTAGCACACAAAAATGTGCACTTTTAAGGTGTAAAAACGTCATTTTTTTCAACGCTTGTTTGATTTGGTAAAAAGAGCCTCGAACTCTATCGAGAAAATAAATACAATTATCGCTTTTAAAATTAAAATGCTTCAGTTACATTATAATGAAACATGATCTAAAAGGTGTTGAGAGGCATACAATAGAAAAACAGGGAGTTTCTGACAAAGGATAGGGACGCATAACTAGTTAAAGCGGCTCATTTGTTTTTCATCCTAGATAGTATCGAAAAAATACACAGAACGTCGCAGAAAAACGAGCTGATCGTTTTGATACTAAATTCACATAGCTTTAGTGAAATTGCATCTACCGTCGTCCTAGCACGACAAGCACAAGTAGTCGACTTGCATATGCCACAAGAGATCGATGATAATTATTGAAAAAAACTTTTACTTAAACATCGCAAAATATCTCATTGGATAGAGTTTGAAAAATTCGACAAAATGGTACTATTTTTCAGTGAAAAAAATGATGCCCGTTATGTAATGAAAGGGACAATATTGCAGATATCCTATGAAAGTTACTAGCATTCAATCATTAGTTGTGCATTATTCTATTTCATCTCATTATTTATGTAGAAGTATAAGAATGTCTTCACTCTTGTCAACCTTAGATGGAACAATAAAGCTCGATATTAAAAAAAAATCATTAGTTGTGCATAGAAAAACGACCATACTTTTTTATGTGAGATTTTGCAAAAAGAACGAAAAATAGATCGCTTTGTAATATCATTTTTGCAAGCGACAAAGAGTCTAGCTTACATAGTTCAAAAAAATTCAAGTCAGATGAGAGTGGATGAATGTATCATTGAAGTACAATTGAACTGTAGACAATTAAAATAAAATTGAAGTACGACAGGAGTAAAAAGGGGTAGAAGCAACTTTAACGAGATGACAAGGGTGTACGATGCTAGTAGAAGCGATGCATCAGGGAGTTAAAGTGTAATAAATGAAGTAAGAAAGTACGGGGCCAGGCTCTTTCTCGCTTGCAAAAATGATATCACAAGGCGACCTATTTTTCGCTCTTTTTGCATAATCTCAGAGAGAAAAAATTCGTTCGTTAGAGATATGAATCGGCTCATGTATTGATGGGCTGAAACTACTAACTTAGTACTTTATAGCGGTAAATTGATTCTGAATCATACGCTTAAGTAAAAGGAAAAACATAGTAGCACAAAATGAGGAAAATGATCATTTTTCGTCAAAAAGTGGTATTTATAATCTGAGAAAAATCATGAAACAGGGAAATTTTTCTTATTAATTTTTTTATGGTGGATCTTACAGTAATGACACCTTGAGTTAATGAAAGTTTCTGCTTGATTACGGCTGTTAACCGTGTCAGGTGGGAGATTATCGGTGGAAGTTACACAGCCTGTGTGGCTCAAAAATAACACTACTTTCGGGTGTTTTTCAAGCTTTAGTCAATGAGATATGAATCATTTTGAAGCAAGAAAGTATGGTCGTTTTTTAATGAACAACTAATGATTGAATGCTAGTAACTTTCATAGGATATCTGCAATATTGTCCCTTTCATTACATAACGGGCATCATTTTTTTCACTGAAAAATAGTACCATTTTGTCGAATTTTTCAAACTCTATCCAATGAGATATTTTGCGATGTTTAAGTAAAAGTTTTTTTCAATAATTATCATCGATCTCTTGTGGCATATGCAAGTCGACTACTTGTGCTTGTCGTGCTAGGACGACGGTAGATGCAATTTCACTAAAGCTATGTGAATTTAGTATCAAAACGATCAGCTCGCTTTTCTGCGACGTTCTGTGTATTTTTTCGATACTATCTATGATGAAAAACAAATGAGCCGCTTTAACTAGTTATGCGTCCCTATCCTTTGTCAGAAACTCCCTGTTTTTCTATTGTATGCCTCTCAACACCTTTTAGATCATGTTTCATTATAATGTAACTGAAGCACTTTTTATCAAGTCAGACAAGCGTTGAAAAAATGATGTTTTTGCATCTTAAAAGTGCGCACTTTTGTGCGTTAAAATGCGTTTTCTACATGGAAAATCGTTTTAACAAACCAAAATGTGCCCTTTGAACGCGTAAAAACGTCGCTTTTTTCAACGCTTGCTTGACTGGGTAGATTTTGCTCTAAAACTATTGTTGGTAATAATATTCATGTATCATTTTTCTGCTTTTTGATCTGTAATCAAACTATATATCAGTTTCTCTACCAATACTACGTGCAGTTGATAACTTCTTTCTTCTTTTTTTTTAAAATTTATATCAGCATTTGCCGGCTCTAATGTGCTACTAATTATCTCGATGAGCATATTTCTAGAAACTGTAATGGAAAGCAAAAGTGGAAAATTAAAATGTATGCTAAATGTAGCCTTATTGCATTGCCGTTCTTGCGCTTCACCGTATGTTCCATTTTCACCATCTATATATACACTCGTTTAATATATTAGTAGAAGCACATTTAGGAGCAATTACTCTCTTAGGCTATTGATCCTAATATTCAGGAATGATTTCTTTCATTCGATTGTATTATATGAGCTCTTTGATGATGAGCATTTTTAAACGACAGCAGATGAAGAACTCGAGTTTTATTTTTGAAATAAAAATAAAAGTGGACACAATGAGATATTCGACACAACTGCGAACTCGAGTCGTTAGGATATGACACAAATTCATATAGGTATTAGTCGGCATGAGTGTTGATTCAGGTCGTAAAAGCATTAATTCTTTTTAGTAGAGTGTAAAAGTAAGTTTGTGTCTAGGTCTTTTCAGTTTGTTAATTCTATCAGCTTTGATCTCTTCGATAAAACTTAATGTGTCAAAATAGTAAAGATAAAAAATCACTGGCAGAAATTTGTGCATCTAGCTCATAACCAATATTACTTTAACTAGGGTTTTTAGCAACGTTTGAGAAATTCTTTAGTTTGCGTTCCTAACGCACTATTATCAATATTGATAAATTCACTAGGATTATTTCTAATATATTTACTTTTCTCATTTCATCATTTCGAATTATTTAACACCAACAGGAACATATCGCGCTCTGAGTTGTTCTATTTCGAAAAACTTGACGCTTTTATGTGAATCGATCTACCTTAATATAGATTTTATGTTTTACCACAATATGCTAGAGACTATAGAGCTCCTAAAACATCAACTAACATACAAGCTTTCATAAGCTGTAACAAAACTATTTTTCGGAATGAATTTCAACATAAAAACATCATATTTTGTAATATTGTTTCTTCTACTTCCTCGAACCAAAAACCGTTCCTTTTTCAATTGCCTGGTTTCAGTCCTTTTTTCCTATTATATTATTATTCAACTGCCGATAATATTTATGTCTATGTCTGCTATTGAGTGTGCCTGTTGTCCCAGAGGCGCTCAACACAGACAATAATATTACATATCTTATGATATTAAGTGATCATCAAAAATACGTGCAAATATATAAAAATTAACAAGTAGGTGAACGCACGAATATTTTTTTCTACACAGCTGGTAGATAGGAGAATCAATGAAACTAGAGGCGCAGATGGGTGTGAGAAGTCGATCCGTAGGTAACAACCTAGAATTCCTTTAAAAAATGTCCCTGTATTTCTGTCCTTTAAAAAATATCCTTCAGAGTAGATGTCCTTAGTAAAAATAACCTTTAAAAAATGTTCTGCATTCAAAAAATTTCCTTTCAGTAAACCTTAAAGAACGACCTATAATAACTTTGATCAAGTAATTTTATTTGTAATCATGAATTATCTTTTATTTTATTCGGTTTTATTTTTCATTCGCAAGAAAAAAGGAAAGTCCGCGTCATAAATCTTGAGATGTGTATGTGGGGGTGTATGCGGATGTGCGGGTGTTCTTAGATGTGGGTGTGGGTATGGGTGAAGGTATGATGATGATGATGATGAAGATTGAGTTGATGTTGAGGAAGATGATGATTAGTTTTCATGAACGATCTTTAAATGGCGCGTCGGCATTTAGAAATATTAGTCGTGCTTGTTTTTAAATTTGTGATATGTATCACCAATCGTATTAGAACAATCCTTTTCATTCTTACTTGGTTCATTCCATTTTGAATCAAGCATTTATAGAAATATTCTAACCGTATACCAATATGTTTTTGAAATGCAGTATCATCTACATATCGGCCTAATTTTATTTAAAACCTTCAATTCAGAGTGTAGGACATTTTCACACGAAGACCATTTTTAAAGGGCATTTACCAAGGGGGAAACATAATACTTTTGTACTTTAAAGTACGGTAAAGTATCTTGAAGTATCTTAAAGTACCTTAAAGTACCTTAAAGTAGCTTAAAGTACCTTAAAGTATCTTAAAGTATTTTAAAGTATTTTAAAGTACCTTAAAGTATCTTAAAGTACCTTAAAGTACGGAAAAGTATTTTAAAGTATCTTAAAGTACGGTTAAGTACGGTAAAGTACAGTGAAGTATGGTGAAGTAGGGTAAAGTATCTATTGGACTGGTGTAAGACAAAAGTAGTCAAAAACCAACTTTTTTAGGTACTTTTCCTACTTTTCGACTAGAAATAGTATTAAATACTAGTGAAAGTCTGAAAAAATAGTAGAATTCGCTGGGAAAAGTGAAAATAGGAATAAAATAACATTTATTTTGGTGTATTAATATTAAAAGAACTTGATAGATTTTGTGGAATTCACATATATTTTCGAAGAAAATGGTGAGTGTAAGTTTAAAAGCGAGATTTTTGCGGCTCCCCCCCCCNAAAAATAGTAGAATTCGCTAGGAAAAGTAAAAATAGGAATAAAATAACATTTATTTTGGTGTATTAATATTAAAAGAACTTGATATATTTTTTTTAAAACTAATGTTTAAAAAAATTTTAAGTACTTTTAATGTTAATACAGCAAAATAAATTATATTTTATTGCTATTTTTCACGTTTCCTAATGAATTTTATTATTTTTTCATACGTTCGCTAGTACTGAATATAGTAATTTTTAGTGAAAAAGCATGAAAAGTACTTAATTTCACTTATAAGTAACTTTGGCTGGGTAAAAAAATTTCTAAAAGTACTATTAAATCGATTTTTGGCCACTTTTCTTTTACATGGAAATATTATATGCATCGAACTGCCCGATATGGCACTATAGTTTTCTCATTAAAGCTTACACCCCTATATACTGTTACCATAAAAATTTCTTAGTATTTTAACGAGAATGAAACCTCAAGTTAACTTTGTTAACTAGTACTTTCATCTAGGTCAGGGAAGTTAGCGTTGTCTTGTTTGGAAACTAAGGGCTGAACATCCCATGTTTCCAGTAAGAGAAGGGTGCTTCGATCAGACAGTGATTCTTCATAAACTTTGACCGGAGGTAATCAGGGTCGGTGAATCCGAATTTGTAATTTGTTTCTCAAAGTTTCACACCACACATTCTAGACAAGGAAGGGATTTCGAGAAGATAATGATTTTTGATAAAATTTGATCGACGGTTATCGGGATCGAAGAATCAAAATCTGTAATCGGTTTCACCATATTGTTCCATCCGATTGCTCAATTACAAAATGGAATCTCGAGGAAATGATGATTTTCAGTAAAGCTCTACCAAAGGAAATCGAGGTCGAGGAATCCTTGCTTGCAATCAGTTTCTTACTAGAGAGTTCATGAGAGGACCCAGAAACCTAGGCACAAATCAATTGTTAAGATTCGTAGTTTTTATGCATATTCGAAAGACCATCATCTAGATTCACTGCACACAAATTTGTAGCTCCTTTGGGTGCTCTGTAGCGGAGTTAGTACAGATTAACTTTTAATACTACTTACGAACTATCCGAAGAATAGCGATAAATTGATTCATCAATATTCACTGAGATTGTACTTCAATAAATTAGAGATTTTTTTCAAGTAAGATAGCAAAAGTTACAGTATCAAAGGCTGAATGAGACCAACTATTTTAAAAGCAGAATTTCATTTATTTAGTCGGAATTATATCAATCTAACGCGAGTCGAGTTGGTTATAATTTATGAGTGCTTAGCAACATATTTTTGAGTGAATCTACTGTCATTTTTTGAAATAAAGAAAAGATACGGTTCATTTGATATTTACAACATAACTTTTGATTTCTTATATAATGGTAAGAATATACTGAAAAAAAGTTGATCTTCAGGGCAAAACAGCATCCACCAATCTCCCAAAACAGTGCAGGGCCTCAAGTGATTTTTAATAATAAAAAATAACTTTAAACGAATGGATGGAAAAGGATAGAAAGGAAAAATGTCGAAAATAAAAATATCGAAAACATCATAATTACTCTTACATCCACATTTTCACCTCTCGATTTTCTTTTCGGCATCTTCCTTTTGTATCTTTTCCCATCATACCGCTAAGATTATCGATGATTGCCGTCGACTACTATCCACTTTTTCACTATCCAATGACCAGTGAAAACTTTTTCTGAAAATACTTTTAGTTTTCATCATTGAGCAGAATGAAAATAATTTTTTATCAGTAAACTGATTCTTCGATTTCCAATCATTACTTTAATTGCAATCAGCTTTTTCAACATTGCCAAAATTCATTATTTATAAGAGAGATGTGAACAATCGTTTTAATCCAAAAGTTAAATTTGTTTTCAACATATTTTTACCATTTTGTAAACAAACAAAGGCTACAGAGCATATGTTAAAATTCACCGAAGCAGTCTAGATTTCAAAAATCGCAGTAGATGTACTGTGACACTTAATCACTATGCGTTCATAGACTCAGATGTGCTGCACTTACGTTGGAATATGTAGTAGCCGTGAATAGATGCTACAAAGTATTTGATATAGATAATCTTTTTCAAATTTCATACTATATTGCTTGCTATATTTCATGGAAGAAGTGTCTAACTGCTTGAAGTATAATCGTCGTAAGCATTTACGGCTCAATTTATCACTATTTATGGATATTATTAGGTGGGTTGCGGTAAAAGTTCTGCCTAATCCACTTTGCTATAGAGCATCCAAATGAATTGAAGATTTGAGTTTGGTGGTTTTCGATGAAGGTACTTCGAAGTAGGAATGCACTGATTCCTAAGGTATTATATGAAAGATGACATTTTTTTCTTATTAGGAATAATTTTTTGCGGATGTCTTATCGCAATCATGATCAGTGTTTTTTTCAGTTTATCCGCAGCTTAAGTCAGAATTCATGAAACATAAAGCGAAGGTTTTGGAGTTGATATGGAATTCACTGAAAATTCACATTCTTTATATTTTTCGACCGATATCTATCGACCCCAACTAATTTTTAGACTTTTGTTCCAGACAAGGGGGAAAGTATTTGTACGTGTACTTGTTCAAGTAAAAAGAAAAGTACAAGTACATCTTTTAAAGTACAAATAAAATACTTTTACTTGTTGCACTTGTACTTGTCCGAGCTCTTCTGTGTTCTCTATTAGAGAAAATTTCAGAATATATTTTGGAAGAGCAATCGAAACTAAACACAACTGGTACGAAGAATCCCTGGGAGTCAGAGGGTTCGCAACACTGGATATGTATTTGTGTAAGTAGAAAAAAACAGTTCCTTGAGTTTCTAATCAGAGGTTTACATATTTCCAGTGTTGAGATGTTTCGGATTCCAAGCGATTCTTCATACCAATTGTGTTCAATATGGAATATTCTTGCCAAATATATTCTGAACTTCGATATAATACGGGACACTGATCTAAAATTTAGTTGAGATTTACAGGAATCGATCGAAAAAATATTAAGAGTGGGAATTTTCAGCGAATTTCAGATCAATCCCTAAATCTTTTTTTATATATTTTATGAATTTCGACTTTAGCTGCGGATCGAGTGAATAAAACTGATCTTGATTGAGATAAGAAATCCCCAAAAAATGAGATTCTTAATAAGGAAAAAATGCCATGTTTAATATCATACCTTATGAATTGATGCATTTCTACTTCGAATGTAGATAAAAAATCGAAAGCTAATGTTGATCCGCATATCAGTTCCTTGAACTTCTCGTGAACTTTGTCTTAAGGAACTCATTAGAGATACTGACGGTTGTCAATGATAAAAAATATGACATTGGAAACTAGGGTACAGAATTTTCCTATTACTCAAGGGTTCTATAAGTAGCTTCATTAGTGTACTGAATATTTACCTCTTGATAAAGCTTCTATTGGGTTAGTAACATTTAGATATAAGTAAAAAGATTAATTGAAAGCATTACAAAGCTAAAAGAAAAAGTTCCCAGTAACTCTAATTACATTAATGTATGTTAAAGTATATTAAAGTACGGTAAAGTATCTTAAAGTATCTTAAAGTATGCTAAAGTATCTCAAAGTATCTTAANATCTTAATGTATCTCATAGTATTTTAAAGTACGGCAAAGTACGGTGAAGTACGGTAAAGTACCTTAAAGTATGGTGAAGTACGGTAAAGTACCTTGAAGTACCGTGAAGTATCTTAAAGTACGTAAAGTATGAAGTATCATGTTTCCCCCTTGATTAGAGCACTCATTCGTAGAATCAGAAAATAACTTGCTCTCAGCTAATAATGAGTTACAGAGTATTTTCGTGGCGGGAATCACCCTCACAAATACGCTACTTTTAAAATATAAATATTTTTCTTCCGAAACAACAAAATGTGGATCTCGTCTTATACGTAATTAAACAACCTAGTCGACGTAGTTCTAAAAAATTGCGATTGACTTTCAAAAAATGTCATATTTATCTGCATGAATAAAAGCACAAAATAATTATATATATTTATTCATCGATACAGATTGATACTTGTCTAACAATATTTTCCCCTAAAAAAAATATATATATATATATATACAGCTACGTAGATAAAAACTACACTTTTATCTACTATAGACAAGCCTCTTCAAGATGGTTATATGTATGGAATTCAATTTTGAAGTTTAACTTTGCTCACAAACGTGTACAGATCGTAACATTAATTTTTCATTCTTATCGAATCTTCGACAAAAAGACTCCTCTCATTATAGACTTATCATTCTCAAGAGAATTTCTTTTCAAAAGAATCTTTCAGTATAGGAAAAACATTTAAATTTGGTATAATTTCCTTTTTCTAGAAAAACTATTTTGGGGAGGGGGGGGGGGAATCTTCTTGAATTTCTAAAAAATGATCTATTCAAAGAATTTTGCTCGATACTTTCGAAATTATGATGCTGATGTCACTCATATACTACTTGATAACGTAAGAGTACTCACAATCGCGAGAGATAGTAGCTCTTTTTACACTACTTTCCATATCTTCTTTTCCAAATAATACTATCGCTTTAGCGAGAGAGAGAGAGAGAGAGAGAGAGAAAGAGAAAGAAGGAGAGAGCTCCTTTGATTTTACATTTTCCCTCTTCTAATTAGTTAGTATTCCTGCTAATGGCACATGAGCACAGCAAGGTGTGACTATTGCTGCAGGTCACGGGTGTGGTGGTGCCACTAATCAACTCTACCATCCTCGTGGTCTCTTCGTTGATGCTGATAAAACAGTGTTTATTGCTGACAACGGGAATCATCGTATCATCCAGTGGAAGAACGATGATACAACGAATGGACAAGTTGTTGCTGGTGGCAACGACCGAGGAAATGGATTGCATCAATTGGATCGACCAACAGATATATTAATTGACAAAGAGACGGATAGTCTCATTATTTGCGATCGAAGGAATGACAGAGTTGTACGATGGTCTTGTCGTAGTGGTACAGCACAAGGTGAAATCCTTATGGACAACATCCAATGTTATGGATTAGCAATGAATGCATAGAGGGTGTGGTTGGGGCATGGGTGTGAGTGTGAGTTTGGATGTAGGTCTGATGAAATCCAAAAGAACAGTTCATCACATACGCACTCCGTCATACACACAACATGAATACCACACTCCCAGAATTTGCAACTCATAGTTATATCAAATATATATTCAATAGATTTCAAAGTTCTTTTTATAATCACACTTGATCCTAAGATTAATTGACCCTATCGTTAGATTTCGCTTGCAAATAGTTTTCGTATAATTCTCCGATTTAAAATTGTAACATCTGAAGCTATACAATAATAAATTTTAGAGCAGAAATTGATCCAACTGTCTTATTTTATGATTTCGTACAAAAACATTCACCAATCTTGCAGCTGATATAGCACTATTATTCGTTTTTAATGAAAAGATTCTTTCTGAATTGTTTCTATAGTAAACAAGAAAATATCATTTATGAAATAATTAATTTATATTGACTATGGAGCAAAGCTAGCAGCAAGACTTTTCTTTCCGTTACGAAGCGAAAATCAGAAAATCAAACTGACTATTGATATCTGACTCTTAATGGCATGTGTACGTGAATACTAAAAAGAATCTAATTTTTCAAAGTTTAAAGTAATTTTAAGGATTACTCATATTTCTTCTCCTTCGATTGAGAAAACAATAATCGCATTTCAACTAGATATTTCATGTTGAATATTTACTTTCATAGATCTAGTTTCAGTAGAATTAAGTTCAACATTCCATTCAATGAATAAATCCAGGTACGAATGCAGCCCATAATGAACATATAACAAAAGTTCAAGATCCACGTTATACAACTTACTTTATGCGAAGGTTGTCTTCTATTCAAGTCAAATCTTTATGTTGAACTTGAAAGTCAACTAATCAAAGTATATTTTTTCAAAGACAATAAAACTGTCCAATTTCGTCAAGGAAGCATAAATTCAGCTGATAAGATGTTTAACACTTGTAATAGGATCTCTACTGGTATGATAGTTTAGTAAACTATCGCAACATGGAAAATAAGAAGAAAAACGAGTAACTGAAAATTTAATTCATTCAAAATTGACATTGTGCTCATCATCTCGCTATATCGAATTTTATTTTATCTCAACAAAATTTACCTGCGTACGTGACGAACTATATGAATAATTTGTTATCAAATTTAAGATATTTTGTTGCTGAACTAACGTCAGTAGGAACACTATCACAAAACAACAAAAAAGAACATAATCTAAAGCGCTGACGAAAAAATGTTCCAAATGTGTAACTACCTGTCATACTCTTGTAAGAATGACGCAGCATTTTTCGTTCTACAAGTAGCGAACAGAATGAAAGGGTATATAAGTAGAAAGATAATAAAAAACAAAGTAATACTATTTATTTGTTGGTAAACGTATGCATGCACTTTCTACCCACATCGAGTTTTTATTTTCTTAATATGAAAATACTTGGCGTAAATTTATTTCATTTATTGCAGAGAATAAATAGTTGTTTATTTATTTTTTGAAGAAAGAAAACTTTTATTATTTAAAAAAAATCGAATTGTAGATGTCTCAGACAGTAAGACTTGTTTCTTCGAAGACAATTATTCCACGTCTTGGTTATGGTACTGGAACAAAATGGTTTTCTCGTGATAAATCGAAACCCATCGACACAAATCTTTTACAATCAATTCACGAGGCTCTTTCTGTTGGCTATCGTCATATAGATGCGGCTGAAGTGTATGGAACAGACACGTCTATTGGTGAAGCATTACGCACACAAGCAATACCACGAAATGAATTATTTATAACATCAAAAGTTTATAAGAATATTGAGAATATTGAACAAGCTTGTTTAGATGTTTTATCTCGTTTGGGCATGGATTATCTTGATCTTTGGCTTATACATGGTCCATTTTTTGATCGAAACAAAACTTCACTTGAACATGCATGGAAAGAAATGGAAAAATTAGTTGAAAATGGAAAAGTTAAAGCTATAGGCGTTAGTAATTTTCAAAAACAACATTTAGAAGAATTGCTTGCTTTGAAACCTAAAATAAAACCAGCTGTTAATCAATGTGAGTCGAAATTCATTAGATATACTTGTTTTTTAATGATTAAACTATGAAAATATCTTTAGTTGAACTTCATCCGTATGTGTACGAGGCATCACGAGAATTAATTGACTATTGTAAATCAAATGAAATAGCTGTTGCATCCTATTCACCACTTGGATCTATTTGTTATAAACCAGGAGGACCTGTAGATGAAGTAATTGAAAAATTAGCAACAAAATATAATCGATCACCTGCTCAAATTTTACTCAAATGGAATCTTATAAAAGGTTTGTTTAATTTAGTTTCTTACAAAAACTATTAGTGTTTACTATTTAGGTGATATTATTATAACAACATCAAGTAAACGTGAACGCCTTGAAGACTTTCTTAAAGTACTCGACGAAAACTTTCAATTGAATTGTGAAGATGTAAAAGCAATTGATGATGCAGGTGCTAAATTGCATTTTAGAAAATATTGGACTGAACACATCGATGGAAAGAAACAAGATTCATAAACGTTATTGGTTCTTTTGTTACGATGAAAAATAATTTTTTTATAAATCTGAATAGCACTGAGGTCGGAGAAGCAAAGAGTGCATACGAGAAAGATTAATGAATAGAATGGAATTTGAGAATCGGTAAAGGTCTTTTTAAATTGGTAACAGATACGACTTCGAACTATACTTTTGGTATCAAGTGAAACAGATGGATAAAGAAAAACAATTTATTTTATCAATATGCTTCGAAATAGTTCAATATCACCTATATTTGCCCTTAGGTAGATCTAGCATAAACCGATATTTTAACTAAGATCGATCATGGAAATTTTTCCATTAAAGAGAATTAAACAATAATCTCAATCCAATCAGGACTACTTAGTCTGAGTTTTGATGTACACGTAAAATTGAATCATGCCTAATTTACTGAATAGTAAAAACAATATATGGTTTTCTTTTGAGATCATTCCCTATTGTATAATATAAGGGCATAATGCACGGCAAAATCCACATTTGGTTAGCAATGAAACTGAAAAGTATGCTTTATTAAATGTATATTTTCCACAATAAAAACTATACTACCGAACAGTTTTCTATGCTGAAATCTCTTTATGAGCCGCTGCCTTCAATCATGAATGATGCCGCTGACATTATGATTGGTAAAACATAACGGAATGCCATAATATGATGACTATCGAGTTAAATAATATCGATTCGAGTACTCAAACTAGATTCTTCGCTATGAAAATAGCTTGCAATTTTAAAACGCAATCAAAATAATTGATCTTTTCTCTACATTACATTGAATATAATTATTTAACTGATGTATAATTTATTGCATAGAAAAATTAACACAAATGAACGATGAGCGCTCTCTATAAAAAAAAAGAAACATATGCTGCTAATTGGTTGTTTTCTATCCAACCTTCGAAAAACGCAGCATAACAAAAATCGAAGGAGAAAAAAACACTGGATTTCTAATAGTTACAAGAAATATTATTTCGTTTTTATCAGACGATCCTCGTCAAATAAAGATCTTCGAATATTGATATTCTAATGAAATTTCTTTTTTAATTCAATGAAAAATACAAATCCTTATATCGTCAATTTTGACGATAAATTACATTCATCCCCATACTCTATTTCACTCTATCGGGTACAATACTTAATACAAATTGATACTAACTTGTTTTTTTCCTCGTAATAAAATAATTTAGTATTGGCGTCAATTACATCGACAACAACGTTTATTTATTATTGCTATTGTTTTACTATGCCTATTTATTTATATTGGTTATCGTTCACATGGTGCAGAAAAAATGAAAAAATTGCCCGAGGACTATCACCGACAAGAAGTAGTTAAAGAAAAACAAGCTTGGCAACGGAAAAAAATTGAAGTTAACTTAATTAATGAAAAGAAAACTTATTTAAAAACTTTTACTTTATTTAGCAAATTGAATCAAATAAAGTAAAAGTTCAAAAGAGAATTTTTTCGAGTAAGAATACGAATTTAAAGTAAAAGTTTTTTGTAATTTTTTTTTGTATTTTTAGATCCGATCAATGAACGTCAAATAGCTGTACGAGATGCTATGCGACATGCTTGGAAGGCATATCGAACGTATGCATGGGGTTATGATGAATTACAACCAATATCAAAAGCACCATCAATCTGGTTTGGTATTGGTTTGACAATTGTTGATTGTATTGATACATTATATATTATGAATATGACTGAAGGTTAGAATAAAGTCTTTCTATTTTATGAAATAACTTTGAAGTTTTAGAATATAATGATGCTCGTGAATGGATCGCAACTAGTTTTGATTGTGATGCAAATTCAGTTGATAAATTTAATTCACATTTTGAAATAACAATACGAATTTTAGGTGGCTTACTTAGTATTTATCATTTAACAGGAGATGAAATATTTTTAAAACGTGCTGTAAGATTCATCTGAGAAAGAGACTAAACTATTTTACTTTATTTTTTTCCTAAGGTGGAATTAGGCGATCGGCTTTTAATCAATTTCAATACTCCAACAGGTTTACCACTAGCTGAAATTAATCTTAAACGAAAAGCAGCTAGTGGCTATCGGTTAGATTGATTTATTAGAACTAACATTCGTATATTATTTTTCCTATTGAATTTTAGATGGACTTCAGATTCAGCTCTATCAGAAGTTGGCACAGTTCAACTTGAAATGCGTGATCTATCACGAATTAGTGGTGATCAAAAATATGAAGTAAGCTTCCAACAGTTGAACAATTCGATTTATTTCTTTTTACTTTTAGAATGCAGCTGATAAATCTGCAGCCGTGCTACATAATCAGTCAAAAAAAGATGGACTTGTGCCTATATTTATAAGTCCATTAAATGGTCGATTTTCAGGTGGTGTTGTGTCATTTGGTGCACGTGGTGATTCTTATTATGAATATTTGCTCAAACAATGGGTACAAACAGGAAAACAAAGATCCGTGTAAGTAAATGGTTTCCTTCTAACGACTGATGCAAAAGGCTTGGCGAGAATGTCGAGCTTCACTGTGAGCTCCCATAAGCTACTAGAGACTTAATTCTTTCACCATTGGATAGAGCAGAGTCTGGAGACTAGAAATGAACTTCTTCAAAAAACAATTTGACCTTTTCAAGTGTCGAAATTTTCGAAACGCAAAAGGCGCTAAAAACGACCAGTCACCATTCAAATTTTAAAGTTTCTCTTGGCAATTTTTATAATTCATGACTTCCAGGAAAACTTTTACTGTGGTTTGGTTGACCGATTGATGGCCTATCTGGAAAAAAAATTTGAACTCAAATGCACCTCGTCTGCCGAAATTATGGCGCAAATTTTAATTAGTGTAAAATGGTAGTAAGCAACCTTTTCACCGTTTTTGTAGTGAAAAGGTTTTAGATTCAAAGTTTTGTTCAAACCGAATTTGAGTTTGATATTGCGAAAGAGCATATAAATCTGTATATAATCAACTCCTCAAACTCGAATTCCGTCAAAA
This sequence comes from Rotaria magnacalcarata, assembly GCA_900239745.1. NCBI lineage: Eukaryota > Metazoa > Rotifera > Eurotatoria > Philodinida > Philodinidae > Rotaria > Rotaria magnacalcarata. Next base: position 17,488 of record OENM01000217.1, read on the forward strand.
TCTTGAGAAGCAGCCTCATTTAAAAAGGGAGGGATGAAAACATTGGCCTCCCCTTTTAATAAAATGGCGCCAAAGTGTTTCCATCAAGATGAACTAAATTGAATCCAAGTTATTCGAATAGCTGGCACTAAGTTACCTATAATCTGAAAGTTAGACCGAGTTCCATCGAAGCTTGACTGAGATCTGTTAATTACGAAAAAAGTAATTAGCAAGAAAAATTTGAATGGTGACAAGCCGTTTTTGGTGCCCTTTGCGTTTCGAAAATTTCGACACTTGAAAAGGTCAAAATTTCTTTTGAAGAAATGCATTTCTAGTCTTCAGACTCTGCTCTAGCCGATGGTGAAAGAATTAAATCTCTAGCACCTTATGTGAGCTCACAGTGAAGCTCGACATTCTTGCCAAGACTTTCGCATCAGTCGTTAATATCGAAATTATGCTATTTGGTTGGTACCTTGAGAGACGTGATAATCAGTACAGTGTGCTTCTATTTTCGATTGCAATTTTTCTTTTGTAGATTTTGGGACGATTGGATCGAATGTATAGGTATGTCATATGAAATAAATAAATCTAGAAATAATATTTTCTAAAATTTCATTTAGGTGGTGTTCGTAAACATCTCTGGCGATTAGCTTATCCAGAAAAACTATATTTCGTAGGTGAATTAATGAGCCTGTCAACATTTTCACCAAAAATGGTAAATAAAATAATCTCAAATAACTTCCCTATATAAAAATATGCATTTTGAATAGGATCATTTGGCTTGCTTTCTTGCTGGCAATATGGCTCTTGGTTGGTCTTATCAACGTAATTTAACATATCTCCTTGACATGGCCAAAGATTTAACAAAAACTTGTTATGAAATGTATGCTAAACAACCGACAGGGCTTAGTCCAGAAATAGTCTATTTTAATACTGATGCACAATTGAGTGTAGAAACCATAACTGTTCGAGTAAGTTTAATTCGAGTCATTGTTCTTTTATTTTGTTTTTCCTGCAGGCCAATGATGCACATAATCTATTACGACCAGAACTTATTGAATCTTTATATTATATGTATTTTTTAACGAATGATAAAATGTATCAAGATTGGGGTTGGAATATCTTTCAATCCTTTGAAAAATATACACGACAAACTGATGGTTATTCATCAATTAATGATGTGCGAAATAAAGACAACGTCCGACCACGTGATAAAATGGAAAGCTTTTTTCTTGCTGAAACATTGAAATATCTTTATTTACTTTTTGATGCACAAAATTTATTTCCATATGATGAATGGATATTTAATACGGAGGCACATCCTCTTCCAGCTTACAAAAATTAGTTGATGACCTAATAACAAAAAAAAATAACTTTTTGTTTTTGTTGTTTTCTTCTATTAGTCTGATACGCTTGTTCTTCTGTTTCCGGTGTTCTTGTTTATGATATTGCGATTTTGAATATAGCATTAGTGATTATTTGTGGCATGTGCTTATTTCACATGATTTGATTTGGAATATAGATATAGAAAAGAGGAAAAAACGCAAGCCTTATCATTCAATCGTCTTATTTTTCTTATTCACTTTCAGAACGAGAAAAGTCATTTATTTGCCTTTTTTCCTATTCATTCTTTTCGCCAGCGACGTTATTTTCTTCCATACATATACCAAACAACTCATGTCTGCCGAATCACAAGTAACATAACTACTTTTTTCTCTCTAAAAAAAATAGATTCCGATAATTTTATTTCTTTTAGGATGTTACTCAATCTAAATCAGAACTTATACTCAAACCATTTTTTTCTAAGGCCACTGAAATTCTATTCTATACAGGAAATACCTTGGCATTATTTAAAGTATTGAAAAAGACAAATTCTACTATAACTGATGAAGTAATTATTTTGCTGAAAATCGAAATTTCAATTTCATTGGTTTTCTTTTTATAAGGTTATTGAATATATGTCAATGATTTTACAAGCAATTAGAACAAATATGGACATGAAACAACATCAAGTATAATTCTTTGATAAAAACGAAAATATTTTTAAAATTTCAAAAAATTTATTCTATAGGAAGATAGTTATGTTAAACTGATCTCCGTTCAAGATGATGAGCATTCAACAGCAAGTAATGGTGCTACACCAGGTGTTTCTATTGATAATGAGCAATTGACAAGAGAAGACATGAAATTTTCAGTAAAAATTTTTCTTCGTTCATTAGAACCTGAAATTCTAACACATACAATAAATGCAGGTTTGTCAGTATGTAAATTAATTAAGTAAAATATAAAATAAGATCTTTTGTTTTATATTATATTTAGTTTTGAATGAATTAAAAGAAAACTATGTAGAAAGTGTTATGATATCATTACCTAATTACGGTGCACAACTGACACTGACAGAGTTTATACCATTATGGCGTATTATTGAAGATTTTATAGACAAACAAAAAATTTTATCAGCAGGAGTTTGTGATTTCATGCTTCCGTTACTATCTGACTTATGTGATAGTGCGAAGGTAATTCATCAATATATTTCATAACAATTTGTGTTCGTTTGTAGAATATGACTTATTATTTTATATCCTGAGACTATGATAGACGTAAAATTACAGATCGAAGTGAATTTAACTATGGAAACTTTCTAGATATCTTAGCATCACACTATTTCTTCAATCTGACAATCATTTTTGACATAGATACAAAAATCGTATATAAATAATAGCTTAGTAAAATAGAAGCATTACTTCCTTATTATATTTTTGTGATGGATTAAATGAAAAAAATGATCCGGAATGGTGAATTGACATAGATAGAAGAAAATCAGCTTTCTGTCATTAGGAAAAAAACTTATATTATGTTTTGCATGTCTATCCCACAGAAGGTTTACTAAAAGGTTGTTTCTTGTCTGATTAAAATTCTAATTGAAATTGCTATCATGATGCTTCTTTCTTTTTATAGCACAAACCTTATGCAAATCAAATCAATTTAGGCGTATGTTGTTCGATTCCGGAAGAACTCAATAAGTATGTTAAAGAGAATAATATTCAACTGCTAACACATAGTGATCCCATTGGTAAAAATTTCCGAAAATCAATCGATGACTTTTTCACTATCATCATATTTCTATTTTAATAGATGTTATTAATGAATCAGAATTTCAACAAACTATACGCGAATATTGTCATGAATACGATTCACTTAATTGGAAGCCATGTTCAGTTGTTCGTTACAGTTCGGTTATTGCTAATCGTGGAATTATAAAAAGCAAAGGATTTCTCATTTATGCAAAACGTGAACTACGAATGGTTCAATAAATACAAATAAAATAAAAAAGACTTCGATTCAATTACATTTCGCATTCTTTTTTTTATTGTTATTTACTGTTTTCATTGAATAACTATCATATTTTGTCGTGTTTTTTTTTGTTTTCTTCACTCTAATACATTATTGATCTGATCATTTTCTCTTGTTTTTGATCGTAGCTTGTTAGCACTTTTTACAAATAACTTCTTAACCAAATGTTTGAGTTTTATTTTCTATGGAAGTGAATTATTTTGTGCGTACTGTTCACGTCAGTTCAACGGCCAATTGTTAATTGCAAAAAATAAAAAATCGTACAAATCAAATCATTTCTCTTTCGTAATTCAATAGTTCCTGTACGTGATTCTTCATCGAATAGATCCAATCGGATAGTACAATTAATTGTTTAGCTGCAATATATATATATGTTTAATAGCACAAACTATATTGAAATGAATTTGGTTAAACAATCCATCGACGAAACAATAATAATAAAAAAAGAATTGATGATTTTAGTCATCTACAAAAGCAATCGTGTTTCTAGTTCGATATAATGGTATTTAGATTAAGAGAAAACGCCTGAGGTTTGTTGCCATACAGAAAACATGACTAAAGCTCATCTATTTCGAATACTTTTAGCATTCATTTTCCTCTCAAGTGTTCGGTCACATCATGCGGCAAATATACATTATTAATGACCTCGTTTCTAAGTCTATTGAAAATAAGACATCAAAACAAAGATTACTAAGATACAATCTGACAACTGAAAAAAAAGGAAGCGTATTAATTTGTTTCATGAGTTTCTAATTTGAACCATATTCTTTTCATTTTTTCTTGCAATGAAGAAATCTTGGCAAATGCTCGATGCTTTCCTTTTTTTGTTAACAAAAGGAAAAATCTGTAATCCTGCTGTGTTTATGCCACATGATGAAAAGTATTATAGCATAGATCGGAGAATTGATCTTCATTTATTTCAGTAATAAATAAATAAATAAATTTCATCAACTTTAACTTACAGATAAATCATCAGAATGCACTTTTGAAATGGATAAAAGTCAATTGATGATGAATAAAATATCTAATTTTACATACGTGTGAGTACTTCGCACGACAGAAAAATCAACAACGAGAGAGAGAGAGAGAGAAAAAGAGAGAGGAAGAAAAACCAATCCCTACAAAAAAATGAATAGAATTTATAATTACGGTTCCTGTTAAAATTAAATTCAAATTTTATTTTTATGAAGAAAAATCACAATTATGATAGAAATGATTTATTTTACAAATGTCTACTACAAATGTTTTTTAAAATGATATTAACTTGGTAAGACATGAAATAACTTTAATAAAATATGATATGTCATATATCAGGTTAACCTAATACGATGTAACAGATAATACTGCTATAGACATAATTTGATATTTCATAGATGTTTCCTACATTTTCAATGCCACATGTCATCGGCAAAACGACATGTCAAGGAGAGAAGTACGAAAAATAAATAAATAAATAAAATACGACGCATGCATAGCAGTTGCCTCAAATTTTTTATCCTTAATATTATTATACTGCACTAGTGCAATATTCAGTACTACTGATCGATTCGAATAATTAAATTTTTCAAGTAAAAATTAATAGAAAAAATGCAGAGATCTTAACTCTTTGATTCAATTTATTGATTAATGTCAATCTCTACTGCTATATAATTTTCTTAACAAATAAACATAAGAAATAAGTTATTATTTAACTCATTCTGTCAAATAATAGTCCTTGAACTATATTGTTATTGGTTTTTTGTGAATGCAAGATCCTATGCAAAAAGCATTAATAATATATAACATAATTAAAACACTTCCGTTCTAGTTTATAAGAGTTCCTTTTCTATTTTATTCTTCTTCACAGTGAAACATGAAGAAAGAGAAAAAAAAGTTATTATGAAGACGTTGATATAGTGCATGTTGACTACTTAAAAAGTTAATTATCAGATTGACTATGATGTATATTTAAATAATAAAAATAATATCTCCCATATGCTTATCGTCCGCTGGGGTCGGCGCTAAAGGGTCCACAAACAGCCAGGTTCGACCGTTGTTTCTCTTTTACAGACGATGGTATCTGCACCCCATTCGTCCAACGCTTCCCTTGTGAATGATTATGGGTTGACGGTCACCATAGGATCACGTGGTCGTGACATCTAATTTATGTTGAAGTTTTGTTTTGACTCTGTATACTGACTAATGGTATAAGTCGATACGCTATCGGATGAGTCATCTGGAACAATCATCCGTTAGTAACTTGTTCAGGGCTATTTCATGGTTGGTGATACTGTGGTTTGAACACAGCACCTTGCGGATATGTGTTGAATAACATTTCCGCTCAACCATGGCGACTTTGTATATCTAAATATATATTTTTAATATCATTATCTAAAATTCTGCTAATGTCACATTTTTAGTTATTTTCTTTTTCTATAATAAAATTTTTTTTTGCTTTTTTTAATAGTAAATGAAGGAATCCTTTATAGAATAGAATATCAGAATCCATAAAAAATTTTCAAAACATCACCGAACAATCGATATTCATTTTCATTAGTAGCAACATTAATATTGAATTTTTGTGACATCAGCCGATTCGCAACTGACGTAAGCTAAACTATTTCTTCAAGTTTTTTTCTTTTTTATTGATGCTTGTATCATAAATCCACGTCGATTATAACGACGAACTTCATAGATAACTATAATAGAAGATTAAGTTGGTTGGTTCTCTTGCTTATTTCATTTTCTTATAATCTAATAAAATTCGATTAGAGTAATAAAAAAACCACATTGTAAGCTGCAGCATCCAGTTTAAGTCGATCTAATTAAAATTATTTTCGTTGGCATTTAATTGATTAAAAGTTTTGAATTAAAGTAGACTTTCAAGAACTGAATAGACGCAGAAACGAAGCGGATTTTTATTGAGAAAAGAAAACAGATATTTTCTCAATGAAATTTGTTTTTAGTTAATTCAATCAACAAATGGCTACAAAGAAAATAGTGAACCATAAAAAAACGAGATAATCAGCATTATTTCATTCATCTGTCAAACATTTTTGATGAGAATGTTGTTTTTTGTCGAAACATAATTGAATCAAAGAAAAGAATCTAAAGAAACAGAAATATTATAGTAAACAATCACTATCATCATTCAGTGAAGCAATTGCACAGACGCACATAATAGTAACCATAATATGAACAAAAGAAAAGGATAAGTTTGTTAGAGAAGAGACAGCAAACACAAAAACGGTATCCATTGACTTCCTTTTAAGACAATATTATGTTCGAAGAAAATTGTAAATTTTATTGCTGTCATAAGATAGGCTTAATAACTCGTTTGATGGCACTTCAATGGTTTGAATAGGCTATATTTCTTTGATCTTTTCTCATTATCGACAAATCTTGAGATTAATACTCAATGATTCTTTTCTTGCTTAGGTTTTTTTCAACAAAGAAACTTGTTTTTAGTCTTGTTAATGCTGAGATTTTATCGAAGCGGAAAATATATCCAAACAAGGTCATTCAAATTCAAAACAGATTGCCACTCGAATCGATAGTACCGAAGAAAAACGCCAAATGATTATAATACTACTTCATTTTATTTTGTGTCGACTTTCATCTTTTATTCATCATTATGATGAGATGCTTCGACAATACGAACGATAGAAAGAAAAAGAAGAATAAAAGAGAACGCATCAATAAAATCACGATGTTGCTACTCCTCTGTCTTTTCATGAACTCATTCTTCGCTATATACTTCATAGGTCTTTTCTAGTTCTATATATGTCTGTCGTGGTTATTACCCGATTGCTAACCTAGGCATGCATACAGAAAAAGAGCCAGTGATTATTATGTTTTCTCTCCTTTCTCTCTAAGTAAAATGTGTAGTATAATATATACATACACAAACAAAATATACATAACTTTAATCAAACACTAATCAAATGTCATAGCCCATAATCCACCATCCATCACCAACCATCCATCATCATTGTCGATCGAACATATACATATAGAAATATATAGAAATACACACAACAGCTCATAGTAAACTGAGGTCTATGTGTAGTAATTATCTGCGTAATTTCGTTTGGTTCTATTTTCTAACCAGGAAGTTGTATTCTATAGAAGCAATCATATTTAGGTTTCCTTGGATCTATTAGTAGAACTTTCTTTTCTGTTTTTGTCTATATTTTTGGATGTTATCTTTCTACTTATTAATATATTTATATTACTTTTATTGACTTGCTATCCATTAAATTCGACTATTTTGTCTATTAACGGGATTAACTCATAACATAGCATATATAGGCATACATTATCTGGCTTCTCATTATTCTACATCCATTTATCGTCATTTTCCTGCTATCTATCAATAAAAGAAATCGAGCAAATATACTTGAGTTATTTGATTATCGACAAAGCCAGAATCTTTCTGAGCAAGCAAACATTCGAACATGCCAGTTGCCTTTGAAGAACAAAAGGTCTATTGGGAAACTATTGATTGCTTTTATGTTTGTATCTCCTATAGGTTCGTTCCATTTTTCTTTGATTTTCTTTTCTTATTGACATCAACACGTCCAAAATAGGTATGCGTGAGTATTCTCTCGATGAAAGACAGATTCCCGAGTGTAAATGTGTGTGTTCGTTGTGTCTCATTTGTTCATTGTAAAAAGCAAAGAGAAAAAGAAAAAATAATCGACATAAAAAACAGAAAACTCGGTTGTCACTTGGCTCACTCTCAACAATAATTCTGTATCATCTAGTCAGCGACCACTTGATTGAAATCTCTATTGGGAATTGACGAAGTATTAAAGGATACATATGTCTTCATTATAGAGCTTTAATTATCTTCTATCGTATAAGTCTCTAATGCCTGGCATCCGGTACCAACAACAGCTGTGGTAGTATAGACGACAGAAGGAAATCGTACTGTTAAAAAAATTTGTGTTTCTTTTTAAATTTATCTTTGCTTTCAATTCTACTTTTTAATCGTCTACTGAAGGCTATATATAGAACACATCACAGGTGAGAGAAAATTGATCTTTCCTTTTGCTTTCTTTATCGCATTTCTTCGTCTTTTGTTTTTGATGGCAGACAAAAATAGTCAGGAAAAAGAAGCTGTTCTTTCTTTTGCGGTTGCCCTAGTCATAATACTTGTCATATTTTCTACTAGACAAAAAAAAATAAACGATAGAAACATTAGAGATGGATGAGTCTTCAAATGATAATTTGTTTGGGAAAAGCCAGAGGGCGTTGACTTTGCTATAGACTGGAAAAAAGTTGCCAACGCCTGATTATTGTTTGCTCTTGCTTTGCATCCCTCTCTTCCATCTCTCTCTCTCTCTCTCTCTTGCAATATAAAAAAAAGAAAAAAACGGGAGCACGGCAAGAGCATCATCAAAAAATTTGGTGCCTAACGGAAGAGAAAAAAGAGGAGACGAAAGAAACTTGAACAACAACGACCACACAATTTAACAATAACGAGTACAAAATTTAACAATAACGCCATTTTGCACATCTTCATTATTATCAGTTCGAAATAATATTTTGTTTTTCTCACATTTATAAAACATTTTTACTTCAATTATTCGTAGAAAGAAGAAAATGAGTATAGTAAAAATATCAAAACGGGAACAGTGTAACAGAAAAAAGCCACATAAGTGAGATTCAAAAAGAATTTGTTTTGTACGTTTTTGTAAGAGAAGAAGCAGAAAAAAAAAGAACAGATCGATGGATGAATATAAATGAATGCAGAGACACACGATTCAACCCCCGCAGGTATTCTTTACATCTAAATGTAACGAACTGGAGTTATTATTAATGCACATACTGCTCTAAAAAGCAACATAGATGCTTTTTTTCGAGACATTATGAAGACATGCTATGATTAAAATTATATACATTGTTATTTTTCTTTTTTTTTTGTGTTCGAATTCTTTTTTATCGCTCGTTCGAGTTATTGAAAAAGTAAAAAACTACTTATGTTCTTAAGCTTTAACATTAATTTTCATCAAGTATTCACACTCTCTAGTGACTAACGCCACTGTTCTTCATACATACATGGGTAGATATAGATATAAAAATATGCAGATCGATAGATAGCTATGATGTAGCGAAAAAAAGAGAGAAAAAATATGGTCATATAATAATAATGATAAAAAATGTTCTTTTTATTACCAGTAGCAATATAATCATTTCCATTATTCGCTGTTTTTTTTCTTCTTCTTTTCTTTTATTATTTCAGACTTTGATCGCACATTAACTAATGACACACATTGAAATTCCAAGCGAATTACCCAATATTTTAAGAAATTTTACATTAAGTGTATTACGTACAAAACCACGTGATATTATTAATCATGCCGTTGAGTATTTTACGCAATTACAACGACAACAGCAGCAACAATCAGAACCACCACTCATGACAGGCAACAATCCAGTTACAACAGTTTCTTCGTCTTCGCCTTGTTCTACTAGTCAACAATCGCAACCGCAACAGCAGCAAATATCCAATCGCAATGTTATATCACCATCAGGTCCGTATACTTCGCTAATCGCAATATATATATTTCCATTCTGTTGATAAGCTTTGTTTTTAAGGCATTTCCTGATGTGTATAAGTTCCCTGATTCGCTAACATACAAAACAAAAAGAGCGCATCATTATTTTGACATTTCTTTTCATGAATCTTTGATGTTTTTTTTTCTCAAAAATAGAGATTAGAATCGACAAATATTTTGATCGTTATGATAAAGTAAATAAAGTACAGGAAGAAAAAAAGTTGTATACATATATTTATTAGATTCTTCTTAATATTATAAACGGAAACAAGTAGTGTTATGTTTCATTTGCTTATTTATAATCAACAATCCACATTTTCCATCAGATCCAATCGATTATATGTAGGCATTTAGAATATTGACTTCCGGTGCGCATCTATATATTCTGTATGAATTCAAAATCATATCTAATACTATCGTCAATAATTGACTGGTAGATTTCTTTTTCTGCTTTCAAAGAAAAACAAAATTCAAGTTCAAAATGAATGTCTCGCATTGCTTCTATTGTGATATCAGAAAAGCAATAAGGACTTTTCGGCTTTTTAAATTATATAGCAAATAGACAATAGATGCTTGCGTGCCATGATTATAAAATATATATATTTCTTTTTTTCCTTATTTCACGCTATAGCCTGATGATTACTTTGAGACTATTATGTATAAGAACCACTGCAGAAGAAAACAATATATCTTTTCTATTGTTCATCTGACATCCAGCGCATTTCAATCGACCCTTTGAGGCTTATGAATGAATTATATTTCTTCTCATTATGTAGAACTATATTCGAAAAGAAAAAGAATAACGGAAAGATACAACATTATTCTGCTGTTTTACTTCCTCTATTTTGATAGTTATTCGAGAAAGATCAAATCATAATTTGAAGAAAACGATTCGAAACTAAAAATGAGATTGCTTTCATATTATTATAGACTAAATAAATATATTCTCGAGAAATATATAAGAAATACGATTGACTTTTTTTTGTGCATTTACCATAGTTGTGTAGTCGTCTTATTTTTTTCGCTAACTAAATTGTGATCGATATGAAAAGAAAGCAAAAAGAATATATATATATATGTGAATGGATAGATCTTTATGGAAATATGTAGATCGAAGCGTTCAACTAATATAAAGATTGTTACTTGATCTTGTGATCTAGGAATTGGTTCAACTGTAGAAAACAATAATTTAACAAACGATAAAGATAAATTAATGACAAGTATAGATGCAAATAATTCGGAATATATTTTTAATGAGCATACATTATCAATCTCAACAGAAGGGCCAACAGATAATGGAGATAGTCCAAGCGAAGATGAAGATGAAAAACAAAATTCATTCGCTGATCTGGCTAATGATGAAGAAATGCGAGTATGTCAATGTTTTGATTGGGGGGCGGGGCTTTTTGTTATTTTCATACTAATGATTTTTTTTCTTTTTATCAGCGTCATTATGTGAAGAAAAATGAATTTCGTCGAGTATCCGTTGCAGCTGAACGATATAATCCCGAAGATGACAATGATTCCGATGGTGAACAGTCTCATGTTTATCAAAAGAGTCATGAACAACGTCAGCGCTTAAAAGATGCAGTTTGCCATAATTTACTATTTCGTACACTTGAAGCAAAACAAATCGATCAAGTGCTTAATGCAATGTGGGAAAAAACCGTTCAACAAGACGAAGTTATTATTCGACAAGGTAAATCAAGATTACTTGTTTCATGTTCTAAAAAAATTTAACAAAATAAAATGTGTCTTCTCGTTTTAGGTGACGATGGTGATAATTTTTATGTTATTGATAATGGTAATTATGATATCTATGTATCAAAAGAAGCAGATTTTAGTCATCCATCTAAAGTTGGTGAATATATTCAAGCAGGTTCATTCGGCGAACTAGCACTTATGTATAATCAACCGCGTTCAGCAACAATTATTGCAAGGACAGATGGTGTTTTATGGGTGATGGGACGACAAACATTTCGTAAACTTGTTTTAAAACATGCTTTTCGTAAACGACAAATGTATGAAAAATTCTTACGTGATCTTGCTATTCTACAATCTTTAACCGATTATGAACGATCAAATGTTGCCGATGCTTTAATTCCAATTGAATATAATATAAATGAAATAATAATTAAACAAGGTGAGGAAGGTGATCGAATGTTTTTTATTGAGGATGGTGAATGTGATATATTTATGAATGGTAATTTGCATAAACGTATTAATAAAGGAGATTATTTTGGCGAATTAGCACTTCTTAATCACGAGCCTCGATCAGCAACAATTATAGCAGCTAGTACGAAAGTTAAATTAGCTTCATTAGAAGTTGAATCATTTGAACGTTTATTAGGACCTTGTATGGATTTGATGCAGCGTAATACGTCCAAATACCTTAAATAAACTAATTATTTATTATCGTTACCATCTATATCATTGTCGTATTTTCTTCTGCTTCTTCTTCTTTTTCTTTTTATATATATATATATTACACGAAATAAGATTGTTTGAAATGATAGATTATTAGTATTTTAATGTTTTTTTTTCTTCTTTTCAATCAGAGAAAAAAAGACAAGAATATATAATTTGTCAACATAGATTTATTTTTTTCTGTGCAAGATAAACCATGTAAAAGCGTTGTCAACATATTGATTATCTGTTGAGACAGATAAAATTCGTAGCCATTTTATTTTGTGTAAAAATAGAACACAAAATAATTTATATCTTGTTTAATGGATCAATGATTCTGTTGTTTATTACAAAATCTTACAGAAGTGGATATTTCTGATGAGTTCCAGATTAACTAGGTTAACTTATATTATTTATTCTTTTTGTGGTCTATTTATTCGTGCTTGTTTTAATCGAACGGCAAATCCTATTCATTATAGTCAGTTGTAATTCTATATGCATGTTCTCGTGAATGTCAAGCTAGTTATTATCATGATTGACTATGAATATGTTTTGATTAATCTGCTTTTCTTTTTTTTNTTTTTTTTCCAGCTTTATTTGTAGTTTAATTAGGTTGTGTCTTATTGACTTCGTTTCTATGACATAGAAATGAGTCTTTTGTCATATCTCTAATTTGTGATAGATTCTATTTCTATTTTCAGACATCAATCCATCATAACTATTAAGTACGAATGTGACTAGAACAACATACTAATAAAAATTTGTCCATACGGACCTTTGAGTCTTAAATATGAAACTCGAATAGAAATCATTAGCATGAATGGATTGCACAGTGAAGATTCTCTAAAAACAAAATTAAGATGGTTTTCCAAGAATAATTGATCACTAGAGAAATCATTTGTCTTGATTGTTTCTGTACTTGAAAGGAATATTGATTATTCACGTTTTATTTCACTTTTTCTTCGTTAAAGATTTTGATTATTTTAAAAATTTTTGCTTTAACTAGCGCATAAATATATCCCATCGATCTATTAATGCTACCGCAAGTCTCAACAAGTGATTCCATTATATTCTTGAATACAAAAGTTTTAAATGCATTACTCTATTTATAAATCAATGCTTTGTAAATGTTGAAGTCTTGTCCTGGATACGATTCATATTCAGTATCTATTTTTTGGTTAAGCCATGAAATTGCAAGCGAAAATCACTGTCTACATCGATACAGTTCTTTGAGATTCACTTTTTTTGGAGTTAAATTTGTAAATAAACTGAAGTAATTTTAGCATCGACACGTTCGCTTCCTGTATAAACAAATACTTGCTGACTTTTTGTTGTAACGACTACTGCAACACAATGTGTCAAATTTACATACTTACGTACGCCCAAATATTAAAAAGAAACAAGCAACTTTCGACCACATAATTTCTTTGAATCTCGACTAAATATTCCACCTAATAGAGCTAAAAACCTATGTAAACCTGCGTAGATTGCTTTGTCATATACTCATCGAATCATCCTGAAACTTATACACTAATTTCAATCGAAACCTCAATACGTCAACTTAACGCTACAGCCGCTATAACCTAAAACCCACGCCTCTCTCAACATTATGAATTGCTAATGATACCAAACATATATATAGCTATAATAAACTAAAGTTTCAAAGACAAAAGGTATGCAGTTTTTATTCTATTGTGAATAAGGAGAAAAGAAAAAGAAACACTATTAGATAAATGTAAATTACAATATCAATTGAAGATCTGTATCTAATAATGCGCAAATTATCAGTTTAAAAAACAACAACAACAACAACAACAACAACAACAAGAAAAAGCTTGTCCGACTATAAATCATAGTGCATAGGTTAAATCACAAAAATTCAACAACAATCAATGGAGAGTAACATAAAGTGACAGAAAAACCGGTAGTTGTATAAGTAAACTGAACAATAGAACAGTAGATGTCTTACTTGCTTTCGTATTGTTGCGTGAGATTTTTTGTTTTTGCTGAAAGAGATCTGCTAAAATCATATCGATAGAAGTGCTTAACAGAGAAAACAAACATGGTTACAACAGAGATAGTACTTCCCACATAAATACTGAAGGAAGCCTAATGAAATATGCAAGTCGAAAAACGAAACAATAAGAAAGAAGAAGGAATTCTGTACAATAGATTCCTTTTCGTATTTAATAACGATTACCACGTGCAGCTCTGTTTGGAGGTGGATAGGCAGTATTATTACCGAAACCATTAGAACTATTATTGTAATTATTAATAGGTGTACGCGTATTACTAACAGGTACACGTTGTGGAGCTCCCATTCGATTGTTACCTGGTGGTGGTCTTGGTTTATTCTGAATGTTAACACATTTTGGAATATGTCGTTCAGCAACGGCTGGCGCAAAGCTACGTCCACAATGTGGACATCGAACATAATCAGGATTGACAGAAGTCGGTGGTGGTGGTAAATCAGCGAGACGACCTCCTACGATATATTCATTATTGATTTTTTATTTTTATTTAACGTGATGATTTTGTTTTTCATACCTGCTTTTTCATAATTTGTTGCTTGTTTAGCATAGCGAATAGATCGAATAAAATCTTCATGTTTTTGTCTCCAATTAGACTTGGGAGCCTAAGAAAACATTTTCATTACCAATAATTCTATGAAATATAGTTTACTTGTGGTTTAGCAGGTTCATTTCGTGCTTTGCCTTTACGAAAATAAGCTGCTGCTTCTGTTCCTTGTAATCGTTGTTTAGTTGAATCAAATACACGACGTTGTTTACTAGCTTTCATACATGCTGCTTCATGTTGTTGAATACGATCACTAGCAAAATTGCGATGGCATACTGAACACGGATAGAGGCCAGAATTTCCCGAAGAACCAACATTATGAAATGTAGAGCCACCATTAATTCCTCTTCCTCCGCCACCCCCACCACGTCGTGTTGGATAATTCTTCGGTACATCATCATAATCATCTAAATATTCAATTGATATATTCTAGATGAATAAATGTAATCTTTGAAATACAAAAAAAGACAAATATCTATACCATTATAAGCATTTCGTTTTTGTTCGATAGATCGTTCAGACATTCGTGGATCACCACCACCACCACCACCACCACCACCTGATGGCTAAATTGCATAGTAGAACATCAATGTTAAGTTTAGAAATATAAAATAAAACATACGCCAATAGGTCTGGCTGCATGACCTGGTTTACAACTTTTCAGATGAACTTGAATACGATCAGAAGCAAATTTTCTTCCACAATTATCACATGGAATCAATTGAGCTTTCGCTGCTTCATATGCTGCATCGTTGAATTGATCAAGTGAATTACCACCACCATCTTTTCAGTTCAAAGTTTTAAAAAACAAATAGATTTAGAAGAGGCAAAAAAGAAAAATAATATTAGTGATTTACTACCAATTTGAACATCAGGTTTTCGTGGTGGAGGTCGACGTAAATTTGGAGGTAATTTTGCATTTTCAAAATGCCATTTTTCTAAACATTGAGGTTCATGAATTTCAATTGATTGTGTTCCATATTTTCGTCCACAAACATAGCATAAAGCAAATTTAGGCATCGCTGGTGGTTGCCCAGTTGCTCGCTAAATTAAATAATCCATTTATATATATTAGGTCTGATGGACATTGTCCTTTAGTTTTTCACCCGAAGACTTACTGAAGCATTCTTATATAGATGATCATATTCACCATATCCTTGTCCGCCGCCTGTTGTTTTTTGTTGCCTAGGAGCATTACGAGGTGGTGGTGATTCATCTTCATACCGATTTGTTGTTCCTCTATATAAGCCTATTTGTTAACATTTAATCCGTAAATAATAATGTAAACATACCGTGGTACAGGTTGTGATCGCCCCATTGATCCACTATTTGGCCCCATGTTAATAGGGGTCCGAGCTGTTGTATGATTGCTCGTTGCTGCTAGACGACCGACTTTGAAAAATTATAAAACTATGATCAATATATTTGTTAAGACAACAACGTAAAGCGATTATTTTTACCAGGTCGAACATTTGATCGATCGTACATCAGTAAAATGTGTCGTATGAAGATATCAAATTGACAGCTTTACGATTAAATCAAAAAGGAAAGGAGAAAGAAATTGATAGCAAACGTTTTTTTTTAAATTTTGTTCTCAAAGAATAAAATATTCTATTTCATCAAAGAAAACAAGAAATATACGATACTCTGATATAAGCATAATTTTCACCAGGATGTTGCTATGCGACTACCTTGTACATTGATTGATTCATATTTTTTTAAATAGAGACAGAATTTATGGTTTATTTTTACTCAATTAAATTTAAAAATTTCAATTCATTGTTTTCAAATCAACTTTCACTAAATCAATAGAGGGCGCCTCGGGGGATGGGCGGGAGGGGGAGGGGGAGAGATTTTCATTAGTCGATGGGTATAATCAAACAAATTAATTTGACGTTGAATTCATATTTTAGCCAGCAAGCAACTTTTCTATGAATGCCAGACTTTGTTATCTTATTCATTTAGATTTTCAAGAACTTTTGGATTTGCCACTGAATAATAATTTAATTCTAATTACGAAAGAACAATTGATGAACAGTAGACAACAAGAAAAAGATTTCATTTTAACGTTTGAACAATTGTTAGATGTGATTGTAAAAGAAGATTTCGATTGATATTTAATTTGAATATCATTCTGTATAGCATGAAATCACCTGTTGAAAAATTTATAAAAAACTTGCACTTAATTTGCTGAAAACTTTCAATATAAATAAATGCGTAAACGCGGAACATATGTTTTTATTATCGTATTAATATTCTCTGACACATGCTTATTCCAATGCAAACGACGGCATTTAAATGACAAATGACGAGTGTTGATTGCATTATTTTGTGTTAAAATAATTTATCAATCGAAGAAAAAAAAACTTTTAAAATATTACTCATCTTCGAAATTGTAGCTGATAGGTTAAACAATTATTCATCTTATTAATCGAAATTGCGTGTTATTATAGAGAGAGAGAAAAACTGTACATAGTTTATAGTATATAATTATATAATGTGTAAAAGACAAGCTACACTATTGAATAGACATAGTTTAGTTTCGAATATCCGAATAGGTTTGTTTTGTCCATTATTCATACTTGACATAACCTCTCGCGTATGTACTTATTTGAAGTATTGTTGACTGACTATCTATTGAAAAGAAAGAAAGTATAATCATAAGACCAACCGCTAAAATACATAATTAATCAAGAATTGTGATTATACAGTTTAGATGGTATAGAAAGCAAATAATACGCCTCTATATATAGATACCATTTTCGAATAGTTATCACAACAGACATGTTGATTAGTTTATTATCTTTATAATACTATCTTTGCCCAGCAATCATTGTATCACGGTGATGACGATGACAACAACAGAAACTATCACTTGTTATCGATTTCGATCTTCGTCTGTTGATTCTTTCTTTTCTTATGTTTTGCATATGCTTTGCCTAATTATTGTGTACATACTTACGTCTTATGTCTCTTTTCTTTTTCTTTTTTGCTACCACTACTGTTACTATTACCATTACCATCATACCGTGTATGGATGGGTATTTTGTCTCGATGATTATAAATGCCAATACAAACTTTTTATTCATCGCCAATTGACGAGTACATACTGATGTTTGAAGAAAACTTTTCTCATCAATAATCAATGTTTATAACAGCGGCAAGTAAATATTAGTTACATAGATAAAACGCATTATTAGTTAGATCCGTGAAATGAAGCACACAGATGTACGTATACATATATGTATATACATGGTTGATACCTACGTTGGCTTGAAATGTATGACACAACAGTATCGGAGGAGGGGGAAAAGCAGTTGAAAGAATGTTTCTTTTATTGAATTTGTTCATTTGTTCACTTTATATTGATTTCTTTCTTTTTATTCATTGCATTAAACAGAAAAAAAAACGTGGAGAAAAGAAAGAGTGTAACTTCATACAGAAAAAAAGCAACAGATGCTATGTAAACCTATGAATATAAAAACGAGAGAAAGTAAGTTCGATGGATATATGAGGAAGAAAAAGAAAGTCAAAACTATATTTTTTGTACGTTGCTGTCAGTCAACTTAATTGAACGAAAAATGTATTTATACATGGCTGCAATGACTTAACTCACTACGGTACTCTTAATCATTCTCTTTCAACTCGTTTTTCAAAACACAATTTAACAGTCTATTAGTTTCCATTACTTAATAAATGCATATCGTAAGCAATAGCTATTATTTTTTCTTCGCAATAGATCATAACTAAAAATATTCTATCACACTTAATAACAACAAAATTACATATATATTATTGTAGTACTTCTTACACTTTGTAGAGATTATGTTTTGGTAGCATCTGTTTTTTTAACATTTAGGCTAAGTATAATGTATTATTATCGATGGATAAATCACAACTGATGTCCTAACAAAAAAAAAACATTAGAACCAAAAAATATCTCCACGTTAAATAGGACAACTATTCTGATCAGATAAATGATGGACAGTAATCGTGTCGGATTCATTTGAAAATTGAACAATGCGAGTTTCGTGCGGGTGGATATATGCGTGCGTTTATATTACTATTGTCCTTGTGTATCCGAGGCACATCATCATTATTATTATCATCATCATTTAATTGATGATATATTTGACTGATCAAATCTTGCGCAATGTGCCGGCGATCGGTTAATCCAAAATAAACGATTTTTTTTTGCTCGGATCATTCCTTCGTCGCTATATCGACGAGGGAAGAAAATAATGTTGAACACTATTTTATGCATGGATATTTGTGTGTGTGTTCGATTTAATGATTGATAGAAGTACGACCTATTTGATGGTCGATGAAGGTTGATCTTTTTTTCACTCTTTGTGTACGCACAAAGTATATGTGTGTGTAAATGAGAATACTTTTTCTCATTCATCTACGTCTGTTCTTGAATTATAGATTTTTATACGTTTCAACATTGACGAACATATATATTTATTTATCATTACGAGCAACTTTTTAAGTGGTCTGTACTAAATTATTACTCTCAATGGTGAATATGGCCGGTCAACAACAACACCAACAATATTCATCACGATATCCGAGTTTAGTAGTTACAGTTAAAAATGAAACAGAAGAACGATCAGTAGCTGAGTCATATTCAAATTCACGAACACGTCGTTCAAAAGATAGCTACCGACCTTATACTTTTCAACAGAAAACTGTTTATTACAATAGTAATCAGCGCCATCAACAGCAGCAATATTATACTCAGCCACAGCATACATCGCCACGTCGCCAACAGCAACAGAAATATTATAACAATTACGATCGTACACATTATCTTTATCAACATCAACCGCT